>MNCI01008800.1:1034774-1106268 GCA_015680685.1 Gnetum montanum
GACTTAGTAAATCAAGGTTAAATCCAAATCCTTTAAGTTTCGTAGCATTTCTATTAGTTATTTATAGGATTTTATAAATAATTAATAAGGGTGTTACAACTACGTTGCAAGAAATTAATATTTTAATCAAATGAAAGAAAATATGTTAAAATATTTTAAATTACAACTACTTTTAATTATTTAACATTAAAATCTTAAATATTTAGACTCTAATCATGAAACTACTTATAGATTTATACTCTAGGTACAAAATTATGTTCCTTTGCCAAAATTGTACGAAATCCAACAATTTTAAATTTTTATTTTATTTTAATTAAATAAATATTTTATAGTATGACTCTAAAATAATGTTAAGATTTTCTATCCTCATTTGATAATAAAATATGTTTTTTAACTTAAAATAGTAAATAATTGGAAATCAATAGTAAACCTATTTTTGTCACCTAATCAAAAGTCTTCATATTAACATAGAAGCATTAAGCACTTCTACAAATATATGTAAGCTTTAAAACAAGTTCAATTCTAAGTATTTAATAAAGTATTAAGATCACATGTACAAATGGGGGGTATTGCACTGTAGGTCATGGTATTATAAAATAAGTCCTGGTCAACTACCACAAATTGATCATGGGTTGTGGTTGGTAGAAATAAAGAAAAAATAATAATTTTTCTAGTCTATGATTTTACCATGGGTTATGAAGTATCTAGATAAACCCTAACTAAATTAGGGTAAATTAATAATGGGTCGTGGAGGCTTCATGGTTTAAAACTGGAATAAGAAAAATACACCACAAGTCTTGAAAGAGGACCATGGGTACATGGTGATACTACCATGACCTCACAATGGGCTATGGTGATGTTGAAAATGCTAAATTCTTGAATCATGAGGTGTTGTGATCTCATTATTTATCTTTATGTAGACCACACCCTAACCACATGTCATGGTCAAATTGATTTTCTTTGATAACTTAGATTTATAGCTTGAATTTCAATGAAACTTGATTTGATGGATTTGCCTTAATGTTCAAAAATTGCCAAAAGTTACCAAATCATGTTTGTAAACTAAAAAGGTTCCTTTATGGGTTAAAGGAAGATCCCTATGAATGGCACATAAAATTTTGATGAAATTATACAAGAATTGGGGTTCAAAAGATTAAGTGTAAATACTAATCTTTATGTTATGGAGATAAAGATCTCATGAAGAGCTATAATAATGTTACTATATGTTGATGAAATTGTGATAATTGGTGAGAATGCTCAACTGATTAATAAAATTAAAAGATAGTTGAAAATAATATTTGAGATGTCTAACCTAGGCCTCCTCAATTACTTTCTTGGGTTTGAAATTCATTAATCATCAAACCACATGTGAGTAGCTCCAAAGAAGTAGGTTTTGAATTTATTGAAGGAATACTGTATGTTGGATTGTAAGTCAAAATAAAAACCATTGGATGTAGGTAGTTCACCATGGGTTGATGATTTTAAGCCCATTCATGATGCCACAATGTATTAAAAGTTGATTGGAAAATAGATTTATTTTACTAATACAATGCTAGATATTTCATATTCAATCAATTTTTTATCAAGATTTAATTAGAAACTAATAAATATAGAGTTGGCTTTGGACATGGGTATATTAAAATACTTGAAAGGCACTATTAATTATAGACTAAGTTTTAATTATTCTTTAAAAATTGATCTTGTAGGATGCACCGATGCAAACTATGGTGGGTATTCCACCATTGGTTTTCTTGTTAAACATCGTGGAAATACAATTTCATGGTAGCCAACTAAACAAAAGCAATTTTCTTATCCTTCATAAAATCAACATATAGAGGTGCTATAAATATTATTACTTGATTAAAGTAGCTACATCAGCTATTTGCAGAACCTATTTTTTTACCATTTACAATTTTTAGTGATAGTCAAAGTGCAATTAAGTTGATTAAGAATCATGTGTTTCATGAAAGAATAACACATATAGAGACTACAATGCAGTATATTTAACATACTTTTGTTGAAGAATTTATTTCTCTAATCTACATTAACACTAATGATCAACTTTTTGATGGTTTTACCAAACTTTTAAATGTTGAAAATTTTAGAAATTTGTAACTAGATTGAATCTGCAATCTTTGTGATGAGCCGCGATATCGTGTACGTGATATTGCGGCCTGCCTCAATTTCTATAAATAAGAGGCGGCTTTCCTTGTTCTAGGTAGTTAGACTTAGACCCTTAGCTAAACTCTTGCAGTTTTACCATTCCAGAGTTTGAATAATTTCCATGTGCCCGCAGTAGGAGTCTTAAAGTGAATGGATCTTTATTCGAGCAAATTGTACCTAAGCACACATTTGTGTACAGCAATAAAGATGAAATTTATGATAAACCTTGAGGCATGTGGATTAAGCTAAATAATAATTAATTACTGATGAATGTTTAAATGCTATCCTAGTTAATTAATCTCTCTCTCAACCCTTAACTCCCCTAGTTAAGTACACTCAGTACGACCGCTTCAAGCATGTGTGTAGCGCATGGTAACCCAGTAACGAGTAGCGTTTGGTAATCCCAATAGCGTTGCACTAGTTCAGGATGTGTGTGGCAAGTGGGAATGAATACTGGTGTTAGGAAAATTAGAACTTAGTTAGTGAATAGTTAATGAAAGATAGTCACTTAGTTCTCCTTACCTTCCCCTATTAGAATAAGACATTAAAAAGATAAAAGTTATAAAAATCATGTACCTCAAGCTTACTTAACCATACAACCGTGACAATACAAGTAATTTTGGAAAGACAATGATTGATTAACACTGAGTGTTCCATTAGGGCGCGTAAGCACCTAGTCCTTGGATTTCAACCGGATCGCATGTGAAACGCTCGTATTTGTACAGTTGAGTGTAGAGGTACCTCGCCACTCATCATTGGCACCATTGCCGGGGACTTAGTTGTTTGTGCACTATGTAGAACATAGAAAATCATCCATATCGTTGGGACATTAGAACAAACCCTTAGGGTTGCTCAAAGAAAAGATAAGACAACAGTAAATCGCACACCGAACAAGACGAAAATGTCTTCTTCTTCGCACAAGAGCACTTCACCGCCTAGGACTAACACAAGAGACAGTCAGTGGCATAACACACGTAACCAAGATCCACCAGTTCCTCAACAATTTTGGGTAGTATATACTCATCATGATGAGTATGTACCCGATTTCACCTTTATTCTCCATCAAGATGAACAACTATGTTGGAGAGACTTTGAGGGTAACATAGTGTTGCCTCCAGTCCAATTAGTCCCCAACATGCTCCTTCATGCTCTCACACGAATAGGCATGCCACTTTTATACACGGAATACGTTGCATGCCATCATGACACAAGGGACTATCATCCCACAGAAGTGCAACATCAATGGAACTTGTGACAAGAGAGTTACCATGCATCTTTGAAGGGTAAATGGCCCCATAACGCCCCTCATGTTTTAAACAAAATTGGGGATGGTGAACCGGTTTCAACAAGTTCCCCACCAAACGATGTTTCCCCTCCTAACGATGGTTAGGAGGTGGCGTATCAGAACCTCCACTCCATGGTTCACAACCCTGGTTATGATCCCCACAAACACGAAGTGTTCAACGAGGGAACACAAACACATGATAAGGGCAGATGTTCTGATCGTCATCACGATCAAGGCCAAGACCATCAAAGAGAAGGTAGAAAACACTGTCATGGTGATGGTTCTCCTTCTTCTTCACCTTCATCGTCAGACTCACCCTCTCCTTCGGTGTCCAGACGTAGTCATAAGGAAACTAACCATGAGGATAAAGGAAAACATAGTGAAAAACATCGACGAGATAGTCGAGAATGAGGACGAGGGCACTCTAGGGAATCACGGCATAGAATAAGGGAGAGTAGGGAACCACATAGACATCATAGACGCTATGAACGAGATGACCACGAAGAGCCCCTACTTGCAACTAGAAGCATGTTGGATATAATAGAGGCCGTAAGAGCTCCAACAAGGCACCAAAAGGATACTAGGATCAAGAGGTTAGACATGAACGATATCCCACGATTTGAAGGGGGATACAATGCTGATCCTCAAAACCATTTACAAGCATTCCACGATGCGTGTGCCTTGTAGAACATTAAGAATGAATGGCAAAAACTGAAGTTGTTCCCAAGGACACTAGTGAAAGAAGCGGAAAGCTAGTATTGGTCCTTAGAACTGGAATCCATTCAGAGGTGGAGTACGATGTTAGAACTGTTTAATGAGAAGTATCCAACGCACTCCTGGCTGTCTAACCTACAAAAGCAAATCCAAGGATGGAAGCAAGGAAATCATGAACCCTTGGATGCTGCCATGGGCCGCTATTACATAATGTTACATCATTTTCCTGGCCATGGTTATTTGTAGAGGGATCAATTATGCCATCTCATGGATGGACTTAGGCATGAAACAAGGAGAACCCTTGGAATGTATGCCCAAGGGAGATTATCAGAGCTTAGGTCCCATCAGGTTCATAGATTGCTAGAGCAAGTAGCCAAGGAAGAAGGGGAGCTACGTAAGAGGGAAAGTGCGGAAGAGTACAACCAAGATCCTTCCCTCTGAAAAAGGGGAGTGAGATTCTGTGAGGAGGAGGAAGAGTCACCACTCGAGGAGATGGTGAATAGGAAAACTTTGCCACTCCAAAAGTTAACAACAGAAGTATCGGCAAAGGTAGATCAAATGTGGGACTCCTTGGATAGTAGATTTGAAACTGTTCTCAAAATCATAGAGGAGTCTAGGGAGCGAGGTAGTGACTATGACAAAAAGAAAAAGAGAGAAGTGGACAATGCACAAATGGCCATCACCGAAGAGGTTGTGGGAGATACAGACAATGACAATGGATGTGAGATATGCCAATATGACCATCCTAAGGGATGTTGCCCAGTGATCTCACATCTACAAGAGTCTGGGGTGTATGCACTCAACCCACGACTTAACAAATGGCAAGCACCCCGACGGTTACCTTATCCCCAAGGTAACCCAAGGTAGTTCCACCAACCTTCAACATATTATCCAAGTGGAACTCCACCACAACCTATTGAGCAACACCAACAATGGCAATACCCACAGTCATGGGGGATGCCACCACCAAGGCAACAATACCCCTACTGGCAACCGGATCCATATGGCTACTACGTGCAACAACCAATCTCTCCACATGACTCTATTGGTCATATGACACCACAACATCACTATCAAGCTTGAGAGTATTATAAGACTCCTTCTCCTAGGGGAGATAACCCATCGACATACCATCCTCCAAACCCATTTGCAACTCTCACACTGATAGCTCCATTACCACCTACTCCATCAATGCAAGGGGAACTCCCCACTCAACCACAACAATGCAATGCTATGAGGGTTGTGAATCTTCAACCCGCTACTAGTTCTGACAACCGTATGAAGAGAAGACCTTTCTTCAAAACCAATAGTCCAACCAAGCTCTCACAACCACAAGTAGTTGAGCCTCTAAATGCCTCTCCATGAAATAAGGCTTCAGCGCTCCCTTCAAATCAAAAATCGAGATCAACACACATGGTTATGTTAACACATGTCGTTACTGGTTGGATTAAGGAGGGCCACCTTCCTAGGAAATTCTCTAACCCCAGAAGCCCTCTAATCTATATCCAAGTCACTAGGAATGAACCATGTAAAGATCTTCTAGACTCGGGATCTGGAGTCAACTTAATATCACAAGAGATGTATAAAGCCTGGAACCTACCTCTATTAAAGAAGAGAAATATTTTCCTAGAGCTAGTCGACCAGTCCATCACTATTCCCTTGGGACTGGTGGAGGACATCATTACCACTATGTGTGGGTGGTCATACCTAGCTGATTTCCTAGTGATACAAGTAAACAATGATAAAGGGGAATTCCCAATAATCATGGGAAGGGCATGGCTAAGTACCATAAATGCACGCCTAGGAATCTGTGATCTTTCCCTGGAAATATCTAAGGAAAACACTTTTGGGAAGATCGAGAAGAAGAAGGTTCCATGCATCACATACAGTGATACAGGGTGTGATGGTGTGTAGGAATGTTTAGCATTGCCTACATGCAACAAGTGTACACAAGAAATTAACATATAAAAGTTCCTGTATGTAGCAACCACACAACAAGAAGACACCCAGTGGTTGATAACTGATCAAGAGAGAAACTCACCAACGTGCATGGAACTAACTGAGGGAATAACTTACGCTGAGGTCGAAAGCATAGATGCACTAGAGCAAGAGTGTCGCCAACTTCCAAACCTTAACCTAGGAAACATCAATTGGGGGAAGTTGGAAACTCCTAAAAATTCAGACAAAAATCTTAATAAGATATTACTAGTCAATGTGCAACGAGCCAAACCCTTCCATGAACTTGGAATGGCCAATGCACATAATACCTCTGAGAAGGGACAACCTCACTCATTATTTCAGATCTCCTCCTTTCAACTCAGTCATGGGGGAGATGGCCATGTTTGTTAATCAATTAATGCCCTCAGTTCCTTTTTAAGTTTTTGTTTTACACGTTTCTTTAACTTTTCTTGTTTTTGTTTTGCAACATCATTTATACTCTTTTCTTTCTTTGTATGGTTGTTTATTTTGTTAGGTTTGTCACCTAATAAGTGCTCCTAATGATGGTATGAACTGTATTCTATTGATTGCTAATGTTTGGTTTTTACCTTTGAGTTATGATGTCAATACTAAGGTATGGTTCTTTTGATATAACAGGCAATGAGTCCACGTCATCCATGCATCCATGAATTTTTATGGTCTTTCTTGGCTTGGAATTGTATAGTCCCTTTCTTTAAATAATAGAACTATCAATGAATTGGTGACTAAGCACTTCTCAAACTAAGGAAGGACTCAAGGATTGAAAGGGGTGTGGCTTCAAGGGGATTTGATGCATTTGTGCTAGCCATTCTCTTGAGTGTTTGAATGTTTTTTTCTTGGGTTTTCCTTACCATTTCGACGTTGCTCCATTATCGGGAAGCTGAGCTAATAAAAATAATAAGTTTTTGCATGGTGTGGTTCTCACGCAAGCAAAAAAAAAGTGAGAATTCAAAGCACACCCCTTAGACGAAATAATCATCTAGGCTATAAGCACTGGTTATGGAACTAAATAAACAAGTTCCCTCTAACTAAGGACCTTTCTCGCTTCCTACTTTCTCCTTTCTCGTTCCTCGGAATGGTGGTGACTTTTTGGCAGAAGCATTCTTGTTACTTCAAGTGGATGGATTGGCCAAATGTATTAATGTGAAGTCACTGGATGTAGATTGTTTGAGGCTGGATTTGGAATGAGATCTACTAAGTCACATTAACCATCAATACATAAGGGGCTGTACACCACCTTGCTCTTAGGACTCCATTCCATTCTCTTCTTCTTATGATTCTTTCTCCATTTTCCACCTTATTGTCGGTTGTATCAATAGTCTACATTTTGGTTGATGCATTGTTTTGTTTTTGGTAAATTCTTGTAGTTAAGACTTTAACTCTTGCTTCCAAATGACATTTCCAAAGCCTATGGACTCTTTGAATGTGGGATTGTCAGGGCATTAATGGCATGAGCTTGCTTTGGGGAAGACCCACTGGCATTCCTATTTGGTGCACCAGTTAACTTCTTTCCCTTAAACATTTCTACAATCAACATTTATTTTGTTCATTTCCATCTCTGACACCCATTTTATCAGCGTTGTCGTTGTTTCTTTTTCTCCATCTTTATTATTCCTTATCTTTTTCCATTCTATCGCTACCGGAGGATCGCTCTTAGTCATGGGGGTCCTGGTCCAATTTTTTTGATTTTATCTTAACCCCTACACCTTGGGTAGTCACTAGTGTTATATCTCCAGAATCCGCATTAGCTCTATCACAACTCAGCCAATGGACCTTACACCGAGGCAAGGTATTAACTGCATTGTGATTCATTTATCCTTGCTAATATAAGACTGTGTTGTGTGTGCAAATGGCAATCATACAACAATGGATTGGACCTAGAGGAAACACTTAGAATGCACTGGTGCTGAAACAGTTATGTAAGGAACAGGATTGATGGCGGGCTTATGGATGACCAACAAAAAGTGCAATCTTGGTGTCGACAGCAACAAACTTCTTCTTCTCTCTCTCTCTTCTCTCTTCTCTCTCAGCTGCCAAATAAGGCTAGATGTCAAATGTGTATAGTGTTCACTCTTATGGTCATGAACACTAATATTTCCATGTATTGTAATGATGATCCATTCACACGTCATCCCATTCACCATTAGTGTCATTCAAGTCAATAATCCCATACCTTCCCAATATTTTGTAAGGAACTCGAGGACGAGTTTTTATTCAGTCATAGGGGTATGATGAGCCGCGATATCGCATCCACCCCACGATATCGTGTATGCGATATCACGGCTTTCCTCAATTTCTATAAATAAGAGGCGGCTTTCCTTGTTCTAGGCAATTAGACTTAGACCCTTAACTAAACTCTTGAAGTTTTACCATTCCAGAGTTGGAATAATTTCCATGTGCTCGTAGTAGAAGTCTTAAAGTGAACAGATCTTTATTCGAGCAAATTGTACTTGAGCACACATTTGTGTACGACAATAAAGATAAAGTTTATGATAAACCTTACAGCATGTGGATTAAGCTAAATAGTAATTAATTATTATTGAATGTTTAAATGCTTTCCTAGTTAATTAATCTCTCTCTCAACCCTTGACTCCCCTAGTTAAGTACACTCAGTATGACCGCTTCAAGCATGTGTGTAGCACTTGGTAACCCAATAACAAGTAGCGTTTGGTAATCCCAGCAACGTTGCACTGGTTCAAGATGTATGCAGCAAGTGGGAATGGATATTGGTGTTAGGACAATTAGAACTTAGTTAGTGAATAGTTAATGAAAGTTAGTCACTTAGTTCTCCTTACCTTCCCCTTTTAGCATAAGACATTAAAAAGATAAAAGTTATAAAAATCATGTACCTCAAGCTAACTTAACCATACAACCGTGACAATACAAGTAAGTTTGGGAAGACAACGATTGATTAACCCTAAGTGTTCCATTAGGGCGCGTAAGCACTTAGTCCTTGAAGTTAGATCGGATCCCGCGTGAAATGCTCGTATTCGTATGGTTGAGTGTAGGGGTATCTCGCCACTCATCACTTTTGTAATAAAAGTTCATGTTTCATTTGACAAAGGATATTCAAATTGTTCATTTTATTTCTTACTTTTTAAATTGTTATTATTACCATGTTAATGAAGTCATTGATGTTCTAATATCATCATCACAGTGGTATCATTGCCATTGTAAAGATATAATCTATAACTTAATTAACTCATAACTAAATTGGTTAATAACACCATTAACTCTTTCATTTTGTTATGTTAGGATATGTTGGTTTAACTCAAAGATACATCATTTCACATAATCTCATTGCCTCATCATAAGATTACTCAATCAACCATCCTGAAAATTTAATAATTTATATGTATACCATATATTATAATTGTTTCTTGAATTCAATCTTGTTATAATTTATGTTTTCTTGGAACTTGAGTCACTAAACTTGTGTTGCAATAGGTTGAATATTATCAACATGTTACTATCTATGGTATGCAAGGATACCATAAAGTACATCCCAATAGCTTGTAATTACCAGCATATATACATTCACCCATGCTTACAGCTCCTTGGGCCCACTAACACATAAAGATGGGACCTATAAGCACTTGTTTAAATAAAATTTTAAAAAAAATCACAATCACAACAATGCAAATAGAATAGTAGCAAGAACTTAGAATAATAAGAATTAGGTTGAGAGTTTAATTCTCTTTTGCCCAACTAAAAAAACACTGAAAATTTTTCAGCAAAATGATCATACAGGCAAATCATCTATACATGCTACAATGTATACTGCCATGGGTTACCATGGTTGAAATAACAAGCTACCGCGACACACTTCATGATCTTCCATTTAAAACTAATGTTTTACCCACAATCAAAATCAGCGACCCATGCGTTACCTACCATGACCCAACCAACGCTACGAACCCACCCACCCAAGATACCACCAATCCCTGACCGGCACTACATACCATGCTAAATGTCGTAGTTGGGATACGTTGCGCCAACAAGATTTTAATTTTTCCCAACATTTTACATTACTTTATTTATTTTTCCTTCTCAACCCAATACATGCACGCCCTTGCCCACCACAATGTTGCCAACTTGCGTTGGCCCAAATGCAGAAACAAATGAAACACAGAAAGTCAATTTGGAAATGGTGACCGCCGGCGAATCATAAGCAGCACTGACGCATGTGAGACAGAGACGACACATGGCTTCTGCAAAACTTTTGATGTCATGCTATGCTGGAAACGCACCGGCTCCACCAATACAGCACTCCTGCAAAAACGCCAAGCAACATCCAACGTTGCAGCGCAAAGCAAGTCACTGCCACACAGATTCTTGAAAATGAAAACGAGGCCCACGCAAATCCCCATCTACAAACCCTCACAATGCTCTGCTATGATACGATCAGCAACGGTCAATCAATCCATGGCGATTCCAGATGAGTTGATTAAGCCTCCTCGTACTACAGCTGAGCTCAGACGCAACTGGACATTCAGTTCACGCACCTGGATCCGCAACAAAACAAAAAACAGCTTTCATTCATTCACCAAAACATTCATTTTGCGTTGGCCAGCGTCTCTGCTTCTGCTGCTGATTCATTTCGTCGTGTCATTGTGCTGGAACGGTCATAAAAGCTTAGGTTTCCGTCGTCGTATAAGACATGCGCGGATCCGCAAAGCAGCAGCAGAAGCACAAGCACAAGCGTTGCAAGAACGCCACGACGACGAGTATTTGGTCTTGTGTGAGGTGCGGCATAATCGGCATCGGCATCGGAAGAATAATGATGAACAAACGGCCAAAGATTCCACGTCCGGTGGCAGCGGCGGCAACGGCTGTGGCGGTAGGCTGCGAGCAGGGCCTGGCATTCATGCGCAAAGGTGCCGCTTCGTCCTCCTGCGTTTCCTCCTCGTCTTTGTCCATTTACTCGTTTTCCACGCCGGCCGTCGGGAGACGGCCTATGCCGGAGCCTGAGCCTGCGCCTGCGTTTACTTCGGTGACGTACGTGCGTGGCGAGGTGGCACGGCGAGCGCTGCTTTCGGCGACCAGGCGCGCGTCCGCCGTTGAGCTCAAGAATTCTGTGATGTATCGCCGCCGTTTCGAGCACCGGCCGAGTCGCCTCAGCCGCGTTTCGTTCACGGATCTCTCGCCTTCGCCTTCGCGCCAGGGTTAGGGTCTCTGTTCAAAGGGAGATTCCGATCGATCCTTTGTTTTTACTTTCTTTCTTTCTTTCTCGTTCCCGTTTCACGGCCTTGTGATGCAGAATTTTGGAGCTGTGGCATCATTGTTTTTGGAAATGTCCGTTTGTTTCCTTTGGATGTTTGTTAGTAAATATGGAGAGAGAGAGAGAGCGCGGTTTCCAGATATGCAGTTGTATTTATGTAAGAGTGATAAGATTTTATCCGGCTTGGTGGTTTCGTTTGTACTTGTATATATTGGACTCTGATACAAACGCACAAATTTGTATTTTTGCATGAACTGAAACCCTTGATTTTGGAATCAAGGTTGGGTGCTCGGTTTTGATGAGGTGAAAAAGAGAAATCAAACCAGAAATACCGAGAGCTTGCTTTGTTTGTGTTTCTATCATTTTGGTTTAAATTTTTGTCCGATGTCTAAAACCTCGGGTGTTAAACAGGTTGCAAGCAGCTTCAAATGTTGCTGTGTAACTGCTAACACGTTCAATTTCTTAGAAAGCTTTGTATTTCATGTGCCATGCCCTCTGAACTTTGAGGTCACCGCAGTCACGGTAATTGTCGGAAAACTCGTTCATGTAATCGTGCCACGGCGAAGGAAGGATTCACGGGCGGACACGGACCGCTGGCAAACGTGGACGTGTTAGCGATGTAGCTTTGGTTGCAATTAGGCAGAGAAATAGCCCTGCAACAGGAGGAGTCGGTATTTGTCGTCATGTTTACAAACATCGGTGAACAATACAGGTTGTCACCGGGTGAATCGCAGCGGAAATTTTTTTTACAGGTGATAGCGTTAAGCACCGGACTTAGCCAGGTTCCATCGATTTTGGTAATTTCACTTACCTAACGCATTTGCTACGCGTGCGCTCCGCATGCATCTGTAAAGAACAGATGAGAGAAGAGGTGTGGACCAACCGTAACTCACGCACGCCTGTACACATACACAAGCCTTGGCATCAAAAGCTCAAAGGGCCTTTGCATCAAAAGCTCAAAGGGTCGTGAGACAGGTGTTGTGTACGAACGATGGAGAAAGGAAAAGACGGGTGGATGTGTTCAAGGAGCAAAGACCCACCGACCGACAACCAAACTTGTCCGAGCGAGCAGGGATTATTCAGCCATTTTTACCAATGCATTTTTCTAGCGTGTTTTCCCTATATTTCTGGTACCATATTGGAGATGAGTTTACGGAATGGAGCGACAGAAAAATATTTGTGCGGTGTTATTTTGGAGAGGCGATTAAGGAATTTGGTAAGAAAAGGCCCTAGCCGTTATTCACGTTTTAGGTTTCGGTAAAAAAATGAAAAGCACATAACCAACCTGATGCAATACATTCACAATGTGCAACGTTCAGTCACCAGAGAAAAAAAATGTATTGGAGAGATATTACATTTTCATGAACAAAGGTAGACCCTACAAATTGCGGAGCATTATAGTGTTTTTGCTATGACATTAAAATGCTGGCTTAAATAGGTAGTAACAGCACTGAAATAGATGTAACTCATTTTCAAAGGCTCTTGATCTACACAATCTACAAATGCATTGAAATCAAAGAGTTGAATCCATCTTCAACTTTCAATTCTAAGATGATAAGAACTTAAGTAAAATTTGCTAAGTAACCGAAAGATAGTAGCCTTTTATACATTAGTTTATTAGATATAATGTGTGTAAATAAAATTGTCCTTTCCTTTTAACGTTATACCACATCTATGTTAAAAACCTTATGTTGAACTAATTGGAGAATATTCTCACGATTTCGTTGCATATCCTCCAAACAAATATTCCATTTTCTCAACCATTGCATCTCTTGAAAATACCAACCATGGTTTTGTGAATCCTCAAGAATTACTTTAAAGAATTTATCTTGCTATAAGTGTATGTAATGAATTGGCATAGCAATTCTACTTCTAATGGTAATAAATCAGATTCACATAATAACATTGAATAAGGAATTTGTATCTTCACCTTTTAACTCATCAAAAAGAAATTTTTTTTCACTAACTAAATATTTTTCCAAAGTTTAGCGTTGAGTCCATGTCCCTAAACAACACATCTATACAATACAATAGGATAGATGATAGTATGAAAAGTTTGCTTTTTTAACCTTCCAATCACAAAGTCCTAAATCCTTAAATCCTTACACTTTTTTTTGAAAGCATGCAGAACCTTGAGTATTCCTACTACTTCTTCTTTGATGCACTTCCTCACATATAATTGTCTATATAAATGAGACCCAAATATTTAAAAGAATATACTATTTGCACATTGATACCTCTAAAATAGAAGTTGTAATAGGTATTTCTTATACGTGAGATTATTAATTTGGTTTTATCTATATTCACTTGAAGACCATATGAATGACAATAGTTTTCCAAAATTTGAAACATATTTTGCATACCTTCTATAGTAGTGGAGATCAAGGCAACATCATCTGCATATAAAAGAAGATTTACTACTTGGGATCCAATTTTCATAGTATAGCTATCTTGCCCTTTGCACAACCATTCTTGCATCTCATCAATAAAGATACTAAAGAATGTTCAAAAAAGTGGACAACCTTGCTTAACTCCAATTTTGATCTAGAATTGAAATTTTTTATTTGGATTGCTATTTGTAATTTCAGTAATCACTTATCTTACAAATTCTATAACAATGCAATAGTGAAATAAGTGTGGGTAGCCTTCTTTATTAATGATGAGCTGCAATATCGCGTACATGATATCGCAGCCCGCCGCAATGTCTATAAAGAAGAGGGGGCTTTCCCTTGTTCAAACATCTAGATTTAGACCCTTAGCCAAACTATAGCAGTTTTACCATTACAGAGTTAGAATAATTTCCATGTGCCTGCAGTAGGAGTCTTAAAGTGAATAGATCTTTATTTGAGCAAATTATACTTGAGCACACATTTGTGTACGACAATAAAGACGAACTTTCTAATAAACCTTGTAGCATATGGACTAAGCTAAATAGGATTTAATTATTGTTAAATGTTTAAATGCTTTCCTAGATAATCAATCTCTCTCAACCCTTGACTCTCCTAGTTAAGTGCATTCAGTACAACCGCTTCGAGCACGTGTGTAACGCTTGGTAACCCAGTAACGAGTAGCGTTTGGTAATCCCAGCAGCGTTGCATTGGTTCAGGGTGTATGCGACAAGTGGGAATGGATACTGGTGCTAGGATCAATTAGAGCTTAGTTAGTGAATAGTTAATATAAGTTAGTCATTTAGTTCTCTTCACCTTCCCATATTAGCATAAGACATTAAAAAGATAAAAGATATAAAAATCATATACCTCAAGCTTACTTAACCATACAACCGTGACAATACAAGTAAGTTTGGGAAGATAGCAATTGATTAACCTTAAGTGTTTTATTAAGGCGCATAAGCACTTAGTCCTTGAAGTTTGACCGGATCGTGCGTGAGATGCTCGTATTCGTATGGTTGAGTGTAGGGGTACCTTGCCACTCATCATTGGCGCCATTGCTGGGGACTTAGTTGTTTGTGCACTACATAGAACATAGGAAATCATCCATATCGTTGGGAAGCTAGAACGAACCCTTAGGGTTAATCAAGAAAAAAAATAAGACAACTGTAAATCACGCATTGAATAAGAAAAAAATGTCTTCTTCTTTGCACAAAAGCACTTCACCCCCTAGGACTCACACAAAAGACAGTCGACGACACAACACACATAACCAAAATCCACCAGTTCCTCAACAATTCTGTGTGGTATATATTCATCATGATGAGTATATACCTGACTTTACCTTTATTCTCCATCAAGATGAACAACTGTGTTGGAGAGATTTGGAGGGTAACATAGTGTTGCCTCCAGACCGAGCAATCCCCAACATGCTCCTTCGTGCTCTTGCACGAATAAGCATGTCACAATTGTATGCAGAGTATGTTGCGTGTGATTACGACACAAGGGACTACCATCCCACAGAAGCGCAACATCAACAGGACTTGCGACAGGAGAGTTACTATACATCGTTGAAGGGCAAAGGACCCCATAACGCTTCACCCTTCTTAAGCAAAATTGAGGGTGGTGAACCTATTTCAATAGGTTCTCCACAAAATGATGTTCCCCCTCCTAACGATGGTCAGGAGGTGGTGTATCAGAACCTACACTCCACGATTAACAATCCTGGTTCTGATCCCCACGAACACCAAGTGTTCAACGAGGGAACACAAACACATGATAAGGGCGGGCATTCTGATCATAATCAAGATCAGGGCCGGGACCACCAAAGAGAAGGTAGGGAATATCGTCATGGCGATGGTTCTCCTTCTTCTTCATCTTCATCATCACATTCATCCTCTCCTTCAGTATCAGGACGCAATCATAAGGAACCTAACCATGAGGATAAGGGTAAGAAAAGTGAGCAACCTCGACGAGAGAGTTGAGAAAGAGGACAAGGGCACTTGAGAGAATCAAGGCATGAAAGAAGGGAGAGTAGGAAACCGCGTAGACATCACAGACGCCATGAACAAAATGACCACGAAAAACCCCTACTTGCAACCTGAAGCATGTTAGACATCACGGAGGCTATGAGAATTCCCACAAGGCACCAAAAAGATAACAAGATCAAGAGGTTAGATATGAATAATATCCCATGATTTGAGGGGGGATATAACGCTGATCCTCAGAACCACTTACAAGCATTCCATGATGCATGTGCCTTGCAGAACATAGAGAACAAGTGGCAAAAACTAAAGTTGTTCCTAAGGACACTAGTAAAACAAGCAGAAAGCTGGTACTGGTCCTTAGAACCAGAAACCATTAAGGGGTGGAGTACGATGCTAGAACTATTTAATGAAAAGTATCAAATGTACTCCCAGGTGTCCAACCTGCGAAAGCAAATCCAAGGATGGAAGCAGGGAAATCATGAATCCTTGGATGCTTCCATGGCCCATTATTAGGCACTGTTACATCATTGCCCAGGCCATGGTTATTCGCAACGGGATCAACTACGCTATCTCATAGATGGACTTAGGCATGAAACCAAGAGAACCCTTGGAATGTATGCCCAAGGGAGATTATTAGAGCTTAGGTCCCATTAGGTTCATAGATTGTTGGAGTAAGTAGCTAAGGAAGAAGGGGAGCTATGTAAGAGAGAAAGTGTGGAAGAGTACAACCACGATCCTTTCCTCTGAAAAAGGGGAGTGAGATTCTATGAGGAGGAGGAAGAGTCACCACTTGAAGAGATGGTGAATAGGAAAACTTTGTTGCTCCAAAAATTAATAACAGAAGTGTCGGCAAAGGTAGACCAAATGTGGGACTCCCTGGATAGTAGATTTGAAACCGTTCTCAAAATTGTAGAGGAGTCTAAAGAGCGAGGTAGTGACTATGACAAAAAGAAAAAGAGGGACATGGACCATGCATGTAACAAAGGTAAGGGTAAAATGGTCATCAACGAAGAGGTTGTGGATTCTGATATGGACAATGACAGTGGATGTGAGATATGCCAATACAACCATCCCAAGGGATGTTGCCCAATAATCTCATATCTGCAGGAGTCTGGGGTGTATGCACTTAACCCACAACTTAACAAACAACAAGCACACCGACAGTTACCTTATCCACAAGGAAATCCAAGGTAGTTCCAACAACCTTTCACGTGTTATCCAAGTGGAACTCCATCACAACCTATTGAACAACACTAATAGTGGCAATACCCATAGTCATGGGGGATGCCACCGCTAAGGCAACAATACCCTTATCGGCAACTGGATCCATATGGCTACTACGTGCAGCAGCCAATCTCTCCATGTGACTCTGTTGGTCATGTTACTCCACAACGTCACTACCAAGCTCAGGAGTATTATAGGACTCCTTTTCCTAGGAGAGACAACCCACAAACATACCATCCTCCAAATCCATCCGCAACTCTCACACTGATAGCTCCATTACCACTCGCTCCAGCAATGCAAG
Organism: Gnetum montanum; assembly: GCA_015680685.1. Lineage (NCBI taxonomy): Eukaryota > Viridiplantae > Streptophyta > Gnetopsida > Gnetales > Gnetaceae > Gnetum > Gnetum montanum. The sequence goes on from MNCI01008800.1 coordinate 1,052,035, forward strand.
GGAAACTCCCCACTTAACCATAGCAACGTAATGCCATGAGGGTCGTAAACCTTCAATCTGCTGCTGGTTCTGACAACTGTACAAAGAGAAGATCTTTCTTCAGAACCAACAACCCAACCAAGCCCTCACAACCACAAGCGGTTGAACCTATGAACGCCTCTCTATCAAATAAGGTTTCAGAGCTCCCTTCAAACCAAAAATAGAACTCAACGCACACGGTTATGTTAACACATGTCGTGACTGACTAGATTAAGGAGGGTCACCTTCCCAGGAAATTCTTTGATCCTGTAAGTCCTTTGATCTATCTCTAAGTCACTAGGAATGAACCATGTAAAGCTCTTCTGGACTCAGGTTCCAAATTCAACTTAATATCACAAGAGATGTATAAAGCTTGGAACCTGCCTCCACTAAAGAAGAGCAATATTCGCTTAGAGCTAGCTAACCAGTCCATCACTGTTCCCTTGGGACTAGTGGAGGACAATGTTACCACTGTGTGTGGGTGGTCATACCCAGTTGATTTCCTAGTGATACAAGTAAACAATGATAAAGGGGACTTCCCAATAATCATGGGAAGGGCATGGCTAAGTACCATAAATGCATGCCTAGGAATCCATGATCTTTCCTTGGAAATATCTAAGGAAAACACTTTGGGGAAGATCGAGAAGAAGAAAGTTTCATGCATCACATACAGTGATATAGGGTGTGATTGCGTACAGGAATGTTCGACATTACCTGCATGTAATAGGTGTGCACAAAAATTTAACATACAAAAGTGCTTGTATGTAGCAACCACACAACAAAAAGACACCCCGTGGTTGATAGCTAATCTAAAGAGCAACTCACCAACTTGCATAGAACTAATTGAGGGAACAACTTGCGCTCACATCAAAAGCATAGATGCACTGAAGTAAGAGCATCACCAACTTCCAAACCTTAACTTGAAAACATCAATTAGGGGAAGTTGGAAACTCCTAAAAAATTCAAACAAGTACTCTGATAAGAAATTACTAGTCAATGTGCAACAGACCAACCCTTACAATGAATCTAGAATGGTCAATGCACATAATACCTCGGAGACAGGATGACCCTGCTCATTATTTCAAATCTCCTCCCTTCAATTCAATCATGGGGGAGATGGCCACCTATGTTGATCATTTAAGGCCCTTAGTTCCTTTTTAAGTTTTTGTTTTACATATTTTTGTTTTGCAAATTCCTTTAACTTTTCTTGTTTTTGTTTTGCAACATCATTCATACTTTTTTTGTTTATTTGTGTGTTTATTTATTTTGTTAAGTTTTTCATTAATAAGTGCCCCTGATGATGGTATGAACTGTATTCTATTGGTTGCTAATGTTTGATTTTTACCTTTGAGTTATTGTGTTGATACTAAGGTATGGTTATTTTGATATAACATGCAATGATTCCACGTCATCCATGTATCCATAATTTTCTATGGTCTCTCTTGGCTTGGAACTGTACAGTCCCTTTCTTTCAATAATAAGAACTATCAATGAATTGGTGACTGAACATTCCTCAAACTAAGGAAGGACTCAAGGATTGAAAAGGGTGTGACTTCAAAGGGATTTGATGTATTTGTGCTGGCCATTCTCTTGGGTGCTTGGATGTTTTCTTCTTGAGTTTTCCTTACCATTATGACGTTGCTCCCTTATTGGAAAGCTGAGCTAATAAAAATAATAAGTCTTTACATGGTGTGGTTCTCACGCAAAAAAAAAAGTGAGAATTCAAAGCACACCCCTTGAATGAAATAATCATCTGGGCTACAAGCACTGGTTATGGAACTAAACAAACATGTTCCCTCTAACTAAGGCCCTTTTTCACTTCCTACTCTTTCCCCTTTGCGTTTCGTCAGAATGGTGGTGACTTTTTGGTGAAAGCATTCTTGTTACTTCAAGTGAATGGATTGGCCAAATGTATTAATGCGAAGTCATTGGATGTGGACTCTTTGAGGCTGGATTTGGAATGAGATCTACTAAGTCGCATTAACCATTAATACACAAGGGGCTGTACACCACCTTGTTCTTAAGACTTTATTCCATTCTCTTCTTTCCATCATTCTTTCTCCATTTTTCCGCCTCATTGTCAGTTGTATCAATAGTCCATATTTTGGTTTATGCATTGTTTTCTTTTTGGTAAATTCTTGCGGTTAAGACTTTAACTCTTACTTCCAAATGACATTTCTAGAGCCTATAGACTCTTTGAATGTGGAGTGTCAGGGCATTAACGGCATGAGCCTGCTTTGGGGAGGACCCATTGGCATTCCTATTTGGTACATCAGTTAATTTCTTTCCCTTAACATTTTTGCAACCAATATTTATTTTGTTCATTTCCATCCCTGACATCCATTTTATCGGTGTTGCCATTGTTTCTTTTTCTCCATCTTTCTTATTCCTTATCTTTTTCCATTCTCTCGCTACCAGAGGTTCGCTCTTAGTCATGGGGGTCCTAGTCCAATTTTTTTGATTTTCTCTTAACCCCTACACCTTGGGTAGTCACCAATATTATATCTCTAGATTCGCATTAGCCATATCACAACTCAGCCAATGGACCTTACACTAAGACAAGGTATCAATTGCATTGTGATTCATTTACCCTTGTTAATATAATACTATGTTGTGTGTGCAGATGGAAACTATACACCAATGGATTGGATCTGGAGGAAACACTTGGAATGGACTGGTGCTAGAGCAGTTATGCAACGAACAAGATTGATGGCGTGCTTATGGATGAACAACGAAAGGCACAATCTTGTCATCGGCAACAACAGACTTCTTCTTTTCTCTCTCTCTCTTCTCTCTTCTCTCTCAGCTACCAAATAAGGCTGGATGTCAAATGTGTATAGTGTTCACTCTTGTTGTCATGAACACTAATTTTTTCATGTGTTGTAATGATGATTCGTTCACATGTCACCCCATTCACCATTAGTATCATTCAAGTCAACAATCCCATACCTTCCCAATATTTTGTAAGGAACTCAAGGACGATTTTTTATTCAGTCATGGGGGTATGATGAGCCGCGATATCGCGTCTGCCCCTGTGATATTGCATACGCGATATCGTAGCCCGTCGCAATGTCTATAAATAAGAGGTGGCTTTCCCTTGTTCAAACATCTAGATTTAGACCCTTAGCCAAACTATAGCAGTTTTACCATTCCAGAGTTAGAATAATTTCCATGTGCCCATAGTAGAAGTCTTAAAGGGAATGGATCTTTATTCGAGCAAATTGTACCTGAGCACACATTTGTGTATGACAATAAAGACGAACTTTCTAATAAACCTTGTAGCATATGGACTAAGCTAAATAGGATTTAATTATTGTTAAATGTTTAAATGCTTTCCTAGATAATCAATCTCTCTTAACCCTTGACTCTTCTAGTTAAGTGCATTCAGTATGACCACTTCGAGCATGTGTGTAACGCTTAGTAACCCAGTAACAAGTAGCTTTTGGTAATCCCAACAACATTGCACTAGTTCAGGGTGTGTGCGACAAGTGGGAACAGATACTGGTGCTAGGATCAATTAGAGCTTAGTTAGTGAATAGTTAATATAAGCTAGTCATTTAGTTCTCTTCACCTTCCCCTATTAGCATAAGACATTAAAAAGATAAAAAATATAAAAATCATATACCTCAAGCTTACTTAACCATACAACCGTGACAATACAAGTAAGTTTGGGAAGACAACGATTGATTAACCTTAAGTGTTCCATTAAGGCACGTAAGCACTTAGTCCTTGGAGTTCGACCAGATCACACGTGAGACGCTCGTATTCTTATGGTTGAGTGTAGGGGTACCTCACCACTCATCAATTAATAAGTTCGAAAGCTCATTCTTTTAAGATGATGTGACACTTCTTGTAAACTTTTATAATGAGTCAAAGAAATTTTATCAGCATGAGAAAATTTTTACATGCAAGGTGAATGTTGAAAAGACAAATTATGATACATGGAATAAAGAAAAGAGATTATTATTTTTAGGTAAATAATATACATTCAAATCACAAATCTTTATCATACTAGCCTTAGCCCAACTAACATTGAAATTATAAATACTAGCTTAGTTATATATTTATAATATATATCTATAATTTGTTTGAGAGTATCTTCTATAATAATGATGAAGGTACAAATTAGTCTATCCCAAAGTAGTTATGTATTTTTGCAACTAATCCATGGATAATTTTTCTTATAGATTTTCATGCATATCACCATTGTGCAAGGCATAACAATGGTTCCTTATATATATCTATATGTGTATGTATGTATGTAATAAATGACCAGGGAATTGAAATCATGGTAAATGTATGCAAGCACATTAGTATATCCTATGCTAATCATGTATTTCTATAGTGAGCCCATGGATGTTTTTCTCATAGCTTTTCATGCATATTAATATTATGTAAAGCAAACACTATTGATTAGCTTTGTCATTAAAAAAAGTTGCATTTTCTATAGTTTTTATGAATAAAATTATATTTTTCAGCATTACATGATGTGGCTCCTATAGCATTATGAATGTAATATTGTTTAATGTTAACCAATGAAACTTCTTATGATGTTATGGATAAAATATTATTTAACATTATTGGATGCAAGCCCTCAAGCATTATGGATGGAATATTATTTTGGCAAAGAGGCCAACTACTAATCATAGATAGGTATCATTGTTGGCGATTGTTTGGAATCACCAACGTTGGCCTCTAGTCTCATGAAGCAAACACTATTGATTAGCTTTGTCATTAAAAAAAAGTTGCATTTTCTACGTTTTTTATGAATAAAATTATATTTTTCAGCATTACATGATGTGGCTCCTATAGCATTATGAATGTAATATTGTTTAATGTTAACCAATGAAACTTCTTATGATGTTATGGATAAAATATTATTTAACATTATTGGATGCAAGCCCTTGAGCATTATGGATGAAATATTATTTTGGCAAAGAGGCCAACTACTAATCATAGATAGGTATCATTGTTGGCGATTGTTTGGAATCACCAACGTTGGCCTCTAGTCTCGTGATCGGGATCACGGGAAACGAAGGTCTTCCTTCAAACTTGGGTTTAGGTGCTTGCTAGTCTTCTAAATACCTCTAAACACCAAGGCCCAAATACCTCTAAATAAACTTAGTGGTTATAGAGCGAACTAATTGTAGATATGTGTTTGCTGTTATGAATATCGAAATGGTTGTGTTTGTGTATAAAACTAGTTATTATAAATGAAATTTAGCTAACTTTCTCGAATAGTGTGAGTCATTGAAAATTCTCATTTTGTAAGTCACATAGTTTATATAGTCCTTATAGTATGTTGCTTGAAATAAATAAAATTTCACAAAAATGCTTAAGCACAATTTCCTTTAGAGAGAAAGTTCTACAAGAAAACTAGAAATAGAGCGAGATCCAATGGATTTTGAAAAGAGAAAATAAAGAAAAATAGATTCTTGTGTAATCTCAAAGATTTAGGCAAGAAAAATTAAACATGATAAAATACTTTACAATAAAGTTATTCCAATTCAATCTAAGTATTACAAATTGTACAAACCCTCTAAGTTCAACAAGCAATTTCGTAAAAAAACAAAACTACCAAAATGCTTGGTAAACGACAAAGTACAAGCTTTTATTTGGCTAGTCAATAATCGTTAAAAATTGCAAACAATAAAGCTAGCAGAAAACATTTGACAATTTCAAGATTGAAATATCAAGGCAATAAACTTTTAAAAAAATGAAGCTATTCAATTCAGCCCAAAGTATCAAAGATTTTTCTAGAGCCCCTAGACTCAAATAGGAAATTTTATAAAGACATTACTATTAAATTGCTCAAAATACTTTTCAAAGACAACATAAGCTTTTATATGGCAGCCAAATAGAAGTCTTGAATTGTGTAAACATAGAGTTATAAGAGCAATCTAGAAAATCCCAAAATTAAATACCAAGCACGATACTATCTAAACCATTAGCTAAGCAACTATGACAAAATGGGAAGCAAAGAACGCACAGATGTAGCTAAATTGATGCCTTTGGCAAGCCATGCTTTACAATTTTCAATATATTTCTTCTTTCCAAATTTCTTCCTCCCAAAAATACTCCCTATTCTACCATTGAAGCCTTTTTATAGTGACTTTTGGGTAGGAAATTAACTCAAAACCATCATGAAAAATTGTAACTCCCATAGGAAGTTATTTGAGAAATTCAAGCCATAGTTGGCAAGTGACTTATTAGATGCATAATAATACTTACCATAGAAATATAAGCTAGGGCTAACAAGTGTTAGTTCATGCATGATAATGGGTAAATATCCCATGATTTTTTTTCTTTGAATATATTTTTTTTCATAGGGGTACCCAATATTTACGTCCAATGTTCATCTTCTGTTAAGTTACGAGGCCATAGAAATGTTTCATTTTTACACAAGAAACTCCTATGTCTAGTGAGGAAACTAGACCTTGACAAACGAATATAGTTGAATATAAATCCATTTAGGGATGGCCAATGAAAAAAATGAAAATATACTTTTCAAAAGTGAGGGCCTTAAAGTTAACCGATATATTGTGGATGATGCACTATGCGGTTAAGCCAAGTGCCGATTTTGCCTGATAGTTTCTTCTCTGCACAACCACGCCTCTGCAGCTCACGCTCTGGCGGTTAGGCCGTAATGGCTTCATCGCTAGCGGGTTCGTCGCCATGTACGAAAAATTTGGGAAGTAGAGTTTGTATAGCAGGTGTTCGACAGAATGCCTGCAGTGAATGATTCGAGTCCTGTTAAGAGCATGAGCAGTTTTCATAGAATAATGGAGATTTCTTCTCCGTAGAAGACGCAAAACAAAGACACAGAGCCCCACCAGAGGAACATTGGGTGTCCCTTTTATCATATTGTATACTGCCTGTGTATTATTTTGAATTCTGGCTGAAGCAACAGCATGAACTGAGTTGTATGATAATGAACACGCCTTGCCATTTTTGGTGCCTTCTACATTTTCTGGGTGTAATGGTTAATTTTCTACTTTGATATTGTCCAGAAACAAAACTGCAAATCTGTCTTCTGCATCTACTTTTATAATATGGCAGATGATTAACTTCATTGCTAGGAAACTACCATTATCTTGAACAAAGGATTTCCCTTCTAGTCGCCTCTCAAGTTTGAAGACTTTTTTGATAATTATCCTCGCACGATTGTCTGAACTTTTTAGTTGCGGATTACTGCACAACAGTTTCCATCATTTTGTTTGAATTCATTCTTTCCTGAGTAGACGATATTCTCTGCGATAATGTTACTAAAACCGTGCCTGATTGTTTTTAACTCATTCGAATATTTATTTCATAAACTCCTCCAACAATAACTTTGATAATGCAATTCTAGGTTTGGACACTTCATCCAAACTAAGGTTAAGCAGATGATTTTACATAGGGGCTTTATGTGAAAAATGTTGACTTAGAAACTTGTAAAGGAACAGTAAATTTCACTGCAAGGAGAATAACTTTTTGAAAATTGTACTTAACAAATTAGGTGGTCTATTGTTGCTCCATGGAATGGCATGAGATGTGCCAACAAGCATTAAATAATATTTCATCCATAATGTTCAAAGAGAGCCTATCAGTAATGCTAACTAAGATTACACTTAGGAGCTGAGAAATAATATTATATCCATAAGGCTCCTATGTTTATGTCTTCATATTGCAATGTACAAGGAATACCATTCAGAAAAGGGGAGTATGTATGGAAAACAAAAGTTCATGAAAATTCAGAAATTTTTTTGCAGCACAAGTTTTATCACCAAACTTGGAATTGATTATCCTTCTCATTATCCAATCATAGTGATGTGATCAAAATTATTATGAAATATATTGAATTTGGTAAAATGGTGGCTTGGATAATTTTCAATATAGTAGATGAACTAAAATTCAACTTAGTTTTTACAAGATTCTTTTGGCCAAATTATAGATATGTATTATAAATATATAACTAAGCTAGTTTAGCATTACTAATTGATAATTAGTAGTCGGCCTTTTGATATTTAGGATTCATATATTGTTACAACTACAAATAGACATCATGTGTATTACAAAGAGTTACAAATGGTTGAAAAGTTTTTATAAAATGAGTAATTACCATAAAAAAAAGTTATTTTAGATTCACATACCCTTCAAACTATCATGCAACATATAGTTTTATATGCATGGATAGTTTAAGCTCAAGATTAGTCAAAGATTCATTGTCAATTTAAGGTGACATCATTTAATAGTCGGGCTTGATTAACATTATCTTCTTTAAAATCAGCTCGACCAATTGATATATATATATATATCTCTAAGCTAGTGGAGCGGTTTTGTAGGCAATGAGTAGAATTTAATTATTTTTTTAAGTTTTAAAGTTATTAATTATCATTATAAAGGACATTGTTATAAATGTTGAAGTTGTTAAAATATTATTAGAACTATTTAAATAACATCACTATTTGCATTCCAAATAATATATATGGATAAACATAAATTGGTAGAAATAAAAGTTTATATATTTCGTATATGTTGATGAAGGAATACATTGCACAATTATTGCAACAAACATTACAGAGTTGTAGAATAAGATTGAACAAAAGAAAAAATAAAGTGATAAGTGTGAACTCAATATGCCTAATTCTCCAATTGAGCAAAACAAACTTCTTGTGCAATTCTACTATGGAGATGTTTGCCATCTGAAATCTTTTTGTATCTCTACATAGAGAAAGAACAATGAATCTTCAAGGAATTAATGGTCTTGACTCTAGATAATGCAACAAATGTTAGACCCATAACTTCTCTTAAACCAATGTCAATAGTAGCCTTATCTAGTGTCATTCCTTGAACTTTATGAATACTCATGGCCCATGCTAACTGTAACAATAACTGACATGATCCTCCTCAAACCATAGGTATAATTGGCACATAATGAAGATTATCATGATAAAAAATTGGTCTAGTATTGATAGAGATTTATTTCTCAAAAATTGAGATTATTGTTGTTATTTGGGTATCTTGGTATCTTGATGGAGATATTTTATTTTATTTTATATCTAAATATTTATTTATGATAGAAAGTGGAAGATGGTGGGTTAGGAGATTTGAGGTTAAGCATCATGTTTTAAATTTTCTTAATTACCCTTATACTGAAAATTTAAAATAAAAAAATATAATATTTTAGGAAAAACTATCTATGATTTCTTCCAGTTAGATTTTAGTTGACTAAGTAGATATTTATTTTTTATAATATAAATGTAATGTAAATTATTTTTTGGATATTTTTACCTAATAAAACCTTACTTTTAGTCTAATGTAACGCTATAGCTTAATTAGATTACCTATTATGGAAATCATACCTTTGACTACTGTCTTTGATTGAATACGTGCCGTTTCAAAGAAAAATAGTCCCTTAAGTTACATAAACTAATGCCATGCCATGACAAAAGCAGATAGGTCTTAGTGTACCATTTTTTAAATTTTTTTGAAGTGTTTGTGGGGCAATCCCTTGTGACCATCAAATTGTTAATGCTTATGCTACTCAACACTACTTAAAACGTTAGTTTTAGAATGGACAAATCATAGAATTTGGATGGATGTTTAGAATTATTCTAGCAAATTTTCTTTTTCCTTGTTGTATATGTATGTATGTTGTGTGTAGCAGCATGAGCCCACCATTTGATTGACCAACTGACAACAAACACCACAGTTGGTTCATTTCATTTCATTTTAGTATTAGTTTTAGATTGAGCTGTTGAGCTGCTGATTCTGATTTGGCACATCCAACATTGTAGTTGTTTGTTTGCTTGAATACTTAGCTAAGACTTTCTTTGCTTATTTGCTTGAGTACTAAGCTAAGACTTTCTTTGGCAGATAGAGTGGAATCTAGTGGTAGAATGAGTGAGATTCATCCATCCATTCATCCATCTCATCTATATGAATCATCCATCCCACAAAAATTCAACTCAAAACTCCAACTAAACCATTGCTTCTAGCACCTTCCAATCCAATCCAATCAGAGCATAACATTCCTTTTTTGTTTTGCCTCTCTGTTGCATGACATGTTCCCATGCAGATGTAGATGTAACTCCCACCCGTTGCTTCTTCGTTTTTTCAAATCCTTAATCATGAAAAAGTTATGGAACATCCATGTTTTCTTTGTGTTTGATAACTATTTCTCTTAGAGATTTGTTACCTTCCACTTTCAACATCCCTTCTTCTTCTTTCTCCATTTTGTTCTAAAACCATCCCCTGTTGCATCAAATACTCCAATCTCATTTTTATGGTCCACTTTCTATCTTTGGATGCCTTCAGAGAAGCTTCTCATGATGCTTGGCTAGTCTATTCTAGCCTTAAAAAGCAATATATATATTAGTTTAATTCATCAATCATCCTAGCCTTGTCGAGGTCACCTATGGTAGCATGTTGGTGGAGAGTAGAAAGCGTCAATATCCATCCAGGTTAGGGTGATGTCGATGGAGGCTCTTGGAGGCCATGCTTCAATGTCACTATGTCTACCTATGTGGTGGCTTTGGAGGCATGTCGAAGGATGTGGCCTTGGTGTTGTCAATCTTTGAGAGCTCCTACGGGTCCTTCACCCTTGCTACAACAATAGCACCATCACATACTATTGATGCATAAATTTTGGACACATCAACACTTGGGGAAAAACTTGTTTTAGGAGTTGTTTTAGGAGACTATTACCTAGGGTGCCTCTCGTATGGATACAGAAACCTAGGAATAGTCTCAGCTGGAGAGAGCTATGTGACATTTTTAAAATAATAAACCAAGCAAGAATAATCAAGAATTTAAATTTAATGTCTTTGTAATTCAAGAGTACAATAAGTAATTCAAAAAAATTCAAATTTTCCTTGGTCTTATTACTGCTGCCTATTTGTTGTCAGTCCATTGTGGATGCTGTCGCAATGGTGCCCATAGCCACTACTAGATGAGAGAGAGGGAAGAAATGTGACTGCTAACATCACCTTTTATTTTCACATCTCCATGCATAGGAGAGAGAAAATAGAACCATAGAAGTTTTCTGCCACCCTGATGTGGCCACCACTGCTGCTTGCCCACCATCATTCAGTGTGTCGTTTGCCTCTTATGAGTGAGAAAAGAGGAGGCTTGATGGTTCTGTGCAGTGCAACAACTATCTACAATATGTTAGCCTCTGTCCGCCACTTGACATTTGCTATTCATCACCACCAGCACGTGTAGAAATTCTTGCTAGCAGGATGAAACCCGTTAGCAACAAAGAGAGATGTTGTTGCTGTGGATATCCATCCACAACATCATCTCTGGCCACTATCAACAATGTGTTAGAGAGAGAAGCCAGCCTCCGTTCCCTTTTGTGGTGTTCACCACTGATTCTCTATTGGGAGATGACGTCTACCATTTGTTAGAAAGTAGGAAAAGAGAGGGAATAATGTTGCTGCTATTTTGATGTCAATGTGATTGCTTGCATTATAGCCTCTACCTCTAACACATGACGTCCATGTCACTAGGGCTATGTCTTTGCTTCTGACGTGTTTGCAACATTTGCCATTGGCTTTTGTCTATTGGTAGCCACCTTCCATTGTGGGTCAGGTTCTAGAGAAAGAAAGAAAGAACTTGTTGTGGTCGTATTGCTTCCACCTGCTGTCATGCCAACATTGTCTATTTCACTAGGATGATCCTACTTGTAGGGCACTATTCTTAAGAGATAAACCAATCATCCTTTGATGCCCACTTCCCCCATCTTTTTTACCCCTCCTAGTTAATAGCAGCTTGCAAGAGAAGAAACCAACATAAACCATCATTAATCGTCAACTACCGTCGCTTGCCTTCAACTACTGTCTTGCATCAATATTTTTTTCCAAAGACAACATTTATGAAGTTTTTTTTATCTATTTTTTGTAAATGTATATTTGTAATTTTTATTTTACTTATTTGAAGTTGCATTTTAATCTAACAAATTAATCCAAAATTTCCTTGATTCATGAGGTTAATCACAAAAAAATTAAAAAATTTGGAAAGGTTTGAAATAGGAGTTAAACCAGCTCATTGAGAAAGTTCAACCAATGATTAGTCACCCTCTTGGTGATTAAACATAGCTTAAAAAATTAGTGGTTAATTGGAAATATAGTGTCACTTTGGTTTATTAAAAGGAGAAGCTACGATGATTTTGACAAAGCTGTAGCCATTATTGTTGGGTCTATCAATTACACATAAAATAATTATTAGAACTTTAAAAGTACCATAGGAGTTTGCAAAATGATGTTTTTTAGAAATGGAACAAAGGACAAGCTAAGATTTCTTAATAAATAAATTGTACCAGAGCATTTTGGTCTTGTCGCAAAAGCGTTGCTTTTTATTTAAAGTTTAAACAAGATGCTTGGCTCGAAGAAAAGAATAATACTTTAGAAAACCTTAATCTTTAAATATCAATTCAAAAGTAGCTTACTCTCAATCTTTATATTATACTTTACTTAACACCTGAAACTTTTAGATAGTTAATCTTTGATCTTTTAGGTTCTAGTAATCATCAAATAGATGCTTTCATTCATTCCATCCATGCATGTTTTGGCCATGTTCATATCATTGACTGTTCCAACTGATATAACCATGAATTTTAAATTATAGGATGCAATCTTTTATTTTGTCACTACTTACCTTTTGTAATATTTTATCTTTCTTGGATTCCAAAGGAGACTAGCAACAATACGAGATCCATATTTTGTATGGCATTTTCTCTCTCTTGCATTTCAAATTTATGGTTGGAATCTTTGACTTTGTTATTATCTCCTAGATTCCTAGTCACCATCATTTTGGTGCATCTTGTAGCTTCATCATCACTCTTTCCTAATCTACATAATTGAGGTTTTGTTTACAACTTTTACTTTCATGCATAGAGGCCAGAACATCATTAACATTTGTGAGATGATCCATGGTTCTCATTGTAGAATGGGTGAAAAGTTAGAGGATGGATGGGAAGTTAGATTCTCTATCCATGGTTATCTTTCAAAATAACTTAGCTTGTAGGATTTGCAAGATGAAGCCATAATGGATAAAGGAAAAAGCTAAAAGCATGATGTTCTTATTGATCATGGCCCCATGTGACAACATGGGTGAGGTTGGCCTCAACACTTAGTTCCCAAACTTTAATTGCATGCAAGTGCAAGGAGCAAAAAAACCATAGCAATTTTAAAAAAAAGAGATGCAATAGATAGATAATCAAAAACATCACAAAATGGACAAATTGGAACTTGAAAGTAAACTATAGTGATCAAAACATGATTAAAATAGCCATATAAACAAAAGAGAACTAGACGTGGGTCACCCTTACCACACTATCTTATTTAATCAAACTCTAAATATAATTTATAAATCATAACTTTAAATATATAATTATATGTATGTATATATTTAAGATATAGCTAAGATTGCATTCCCAATCTTTTGATAAGGTAAAAGAAAAAATTACGTGGACTACTTTGAACATGAGACTTTTACCAAACTTAATGAGGAGGACAGGCTCAAGTTAGATCATAGTACGTCATAACTTTTAGATTTTTCCTTGTTTTCTTTTGAAATTTGGAAAATAGATTCATAAGGAGAAATTGAGGTTAGGGTGAGAATTTTTGCTAGACCCCATCACACTCAAGAACTTATTACACTACCAATGAACATGGTCCTCATTCTTTGGTTGTTTTTCTTATTATTTGAGGAAACTTTGCTCATGGTGTACTTTATTCTTGAGGTAGGAATTCCAACACGAGTTTGGTCAATTAGTTGCATTGCCAAAGAACACAGTCCTTTCATAACTTTACCCATGGTACAATTTAACCCTCGTGTATGTGCCTTTGATTACAATTTGATGGCATCATAGGAGGTCACCTAGGTGGCTAAGGATTCTCAAGTAGAGATGAACATACTTCACCCTATTACTCATAGGGTAGCCATGGATCATCACACTTGAGGGCTAGGGCTCATGAGAGGGGAAAATGAAGTTTTCCAAGGTCACCTAGTGATTATGACTAATTATTCTCCAACATCACATATTCTACACTCACGCGATCATTATGATTACATGATAAGTTAGTATAAATCCCATGCTCCATAATCCAACATAACAAATAAACTAAAACCTTGGAATCGATTGGGAAGAATCATAACATTATCGAAATATATAATATAAAGTAGAATTTATGTAATAGTAATAGTATATATTATATTATACTTAGATTATTTTCCAATGGTGTTACGATGACCAACATCTAGTAACTCAAACGATCATAATGATTACTAAAACCATATTTAAAAACACAAATAAAACCAAAACAACATGCTAAGAAAGAGACAATGTAAGGAAAACATGCAAATATAGCTATATACAAATGAAATGCATGGTGAAGAGGAAGAAAACATACAACTAAGAATCTACCAAGTGTCCATGTGGGGCACTTGAGTAGAAATGCTTCAAATGAAATGCATTAAAATTCCTATGTAATCTTTGTCCTTCCCAATCAGCAATTTTGTATACATTGGGGGTCAATAATGTCTACAATTTGGAATGGACTTGACCACATAGGGGAGAACTTAGTTTGAGGGCCAGTTTGACCAGACGCTCTATCTCTCTTAAGGACCAAGTTGTCCACTTAAAAAATTTTAGCTGCATATTTCTTATCAAACCATCTCTTGACAATTTGTTGATGACTACACATATTTTCGATTGCTTTGACCCTTTTAAGCTCTAGATTCCAAATGTCGTATGTTTGAGATATTAGATGCTCATCAGTTGGTAAGTAGTATAAGAAGAATTGATATGTAGGAATCTATAAATTTATTGGTAATATGGGTTCTAGTCTGTACACTAAATCGTATGATGTAGTCTTGATCAATTCTTTATAACAGACCCTATCGACCAAAACTACCCATTTTGGTTGTCCATGTTAAGTTCATGGGTTTTGGGCCATCATTTTCTTAATCCCATTTAATATAATTTTGTTGGAGGATTCAGCCAAACCGTTACCCTATGGATAATATTCGGTTACCACCTTGATAATGATGTTATGGTCTCTAGCCCAATTTGTAAACTCTATGGAAATGAAGGTGGGTCCATTGTCGACTACTAAAGCATAAGGATAGCCATACCTAGATATTATATCATTTTCTAAGAAGCGAATAACCTCTCAAGATGATGTGGTTTTAGTAGCTTTTGCTTCTAACATACGTGTGCAATAATCAGTGGTAGTCAAAATAAATTTGTGTAAGGTAGTAGATAGCGGATTGATCACTCCGATAAAATCTAAGGCCCATTGAGCAAATGGTCTTGTTTCTATTATAGGTTGTAAAGGGATTGAACTCTTGGGATCTTTACCCTTAAATATTTGACATTGAACACAAATTCTAACCAAGTTGTGAGCATCATTAATCATAGGAGGCCTATAATAACCAACCCTCACGATTTTATGAACTAACGAATGGTATCCTATATGTCCTTCCTTGTAAAGCTATTTTAGAGCATTGTTAGCCTATTGTTGGTCCAAGAACTTAAATGTATATCCCTTGGGAATTATTTTTGAACAATTCACTGCTTATTAGAGTGAATCTTAAACATTTTGATATTAAGAGCTTTCTCTTATATCTATGTAAGTCTGAGGGACAATGATAGAAGGTTAAATAAAATTTGATATCCCCATACCATGGATCATGCAATCGATTGGGAGCAAATGGGATGATTTTTTTCTCATCAATGGATAATATATGAAGAGGAATTGATTCTTTATCTTTTGGTGTATTGCAACTTTTCGAAGTTGAAGCTTTAGCAATTAACTTGGCAAGACCAATCCCTCTAAATAAACTTTTCTATCTTCCATTGAATATCATATTCTTGGAGCTTCATAACCCACTTAGCATGTTTTTCGCTAGGGTCTTATAATTTAGCCAAAGCAATGGTGGCTGGGTCAGGAACAATGACAAAGACTTTTGTGTTTAAAAAGTAGTAGTGAAATTTCTTCAAGGCTTTTACTACAGCATACAATTGCTTTTCTAAGGGTGAGTATTTTAATTTTTCATTCTTTAAAGGTGCAAACATGAAAGCTATGGGTCTCTCACCTTGATCAATTATGTCTTGGGTTAAGATAGTAGTAGTAGTAATATCACTAGAAAAGGCATATAAGTAGAAATCATTCTCATACCAAGGAGAAGCTAGGATAGGGGCATCTATAATGGCTTCTTTAATAGCAAGGAAGGCATTCTTTCTATTTTCTGTCTAGTGCATATTGCTATCTTTCTTAAGCATATTATTCAATGGTCTAACTAATTTGGCATAGACAGGCTAAATCATCTAACAAAGTTAATCTTTCCAAAGAAAGCCCTTAGATCACTCTTGGATAAAGGGTAAGGTACTTCTAAAATTTCATTTACTTACTTAGGATCGATCACAATCCCTTCCTTAGTCACTATATAGCCCAGAAATTTACTGCTTTGAACATTGAAGACAGATTTCTTTGCATTCAAGGTGATGTCGAATTGTCTACATCTTATAAAAAAATTTCTAAGGTCTCTAAGGTGTGTACCCTGATCTTTGGAGAAAATACTTAGGTTGTCTAGGTAAATAATAATACACTTTCTAATTAGCCCCTCAAAATTTTTATCCATAGCTCTTTGAAAGGTAGAGCCAACATTTATGAGGCCAAAGGACATTTTAGCAAATTGAAAGGTTTCCCATTTTTTTGTAAAAGCCATTTTGTATTGGTCTTTATTATTTACTAAAATTTGGTTATATCCTGAATACCCATCCAAAAAGGAACACATTTGCATGTCGTTCACAATTTGCAACAGCTCCTCCATAAGAGGGAGTGGATAATTATCCTTGATGCAAGAAGTATTAAGGTTATGAAAATCAATACATAGTCTTAACTCCCCAATTCATTTCCTAACGGGCACTAAGTTTGAGATTCAACTAGAGTATCTTACCAGGTAAATTATTTTGTATTCTAGGAGTTTGTCAATTTCTGCTTTCATGAGGATCTCAATCTTTGGATTCACAGGTTTGAGCTTTTTCCTGAATGGTTTTGTTTCTGGCCTAAGGGAAATGGTATGTGTTATTACTAATGGATTGAAAGTTCTAAGGTCTTTGTAAGTCCAAGCTAGAACATCATTAAACTCATGTAATGGCTCAACTAAGTTTTGCCTTTCATCAGGATGTAAACAAACTCCTATTTTGACAAGATATTGTTTTCCTTTCTTTTGAATCTGAATTGTTTCAATTTGAGCTAACATTTTCCAATTAGTATTTTTGGATAAGTCTATGATCTTAGTGTGTAGGTCATCAAATAAGGCTTCTTTCATTGCAATTTCAGGAGATATCTTGTTCAAGAACACAACATCCTTAGATATATCTCCTTGATCACTGAATTCTCCTTTAGAAAATAGAAATTTATAAACATGGTCATTATTGTTAAACACTTGAAAAGAAAAGACATTATCAAGAATAGAATAGGACTTCACCTTTTTGAATAATAATTTCTAAATCCCAAGCATTATACTTAAAAGGTACATCCAAAGTGGTGGCCATTTGGGCTAGTGCATTGGGAATGTAATTTTCTTTCGTAAGTACATGTTCAATGGTTACACGTTTGAATTCTTTAAAAATATCAAGAATGTAAGCTTTATATACTTTCATGGTAACATATTTATCATCAAAGATACCATTATCTTGGTTCACTATTAGTTGGAAGTTGCTATAGATTTTAAGTTTGGACAAGTCATAGTATTGAGCTAGCTTGATCCCATGTATAAGTGCTTCATATTTGACCATGTTGTTAGTCATAGGATGGGTGAAATTGATGGCTTTAAGGATGGGAGCTTTTCCAGGAGGTATAAGCATTATTCCTTCTCCACATCCTTTCTTGGAAGAAGCACCACCCACTCTTACTATCCAAGTGTTTAAGTTAGTGAAATATGAAAAATTAGCCCTTTGATTAAGGTAACAATGATCATCATCAAAATTTGGTCCATCTTCTAATATTTCATTAGTTAGAATCTTAGTTCTGTCCTTATCATTTCCTAATGGTGGTGGGTCACTGAAAAGAAAGGTTCTTCCATCATGCTGGTGGTATGGCAAAGTATCTTCATACACCTTCTTACACTCCTAAAAGCTTGATAATATTGAGTAGAATATGTGTACGCAAAAGGGTTTATGCTTGGACCCTCATCTATATCATCATTCAAAAAATATTCGCCAAGTCCTAGCTCAACCACTTTGACAAAATGATTGTTGTTTTGATTTCTTGGAGATCTATCCTGTTGATTGAAAGTTGTTACCACTTGCTTATAAAAGGGTTTCCTAGGTATAATCATATACTCAAATTTTCTTTTGATAGGGATCAACAATTCTGAGAAATTTGACCCAAAGAAGCCACCAAACTTGGCTCTAAAAGTCCTAGATAAGAGCACACCATAAGTGGGTGACATGTCAACTATTAGGATATCTGTATAACATGTAAATGTAGGGTATTGTTTAAGTTGTACCTTTACTCCTTTTAATGACCCTACTATAGGTACATTAGATCCATCAAGTTGAATCACACTTTTCATTTGTGGTATCATTTGTGCTCCTAAAGCCTCACATACCTCAAGAGGCTTGACACTAATAGTTGCACTGGAATCCATTAAATAGTTGTGAACATTCTTTCCTAAAATAATAAAAGTTGTTAGGAAAGGGGGGGGGGGGTGTGTTGTTGTTGTGGGGTAATCCTTCTTGCTCGACATGGAATTGTTTACATTCTCTATTGATAGGGTGTCAGGACTTTCCAAAAAGTGAACTTGCCTTTTGATGATTGGGGATTTTTCTCTTTGAGCTTCATGTGTATGAACTATATCCTGAATCACCTCTTTCATTTTGTTAAAGTGTAGGAGATCATACATCGAAATGTTGGCTTTAACTCTTTTTAGATCCTCAACTAGATCATAATTCCTATGTTTGTCTTTGGCTTCTTGTTGAGGTGGGGCTCTTCTAAGTATAGAAGGGGGGTGGGGGGTTTGGTCTTTATGGGGTGCTTACTTGGGATGGCCCAGATTGATTGTTTGCATTGTTTTAACTAGGAACTCTTCTATTTAGGGGTGTGTAGGGATTATTCCTAGTTTGTTGCTGTGTGGTGTTTACAATGTCACTAAGTCTATGGGAGCAAGTGTTGTGTGGGTTAGGGTTGCCTACCATAACTTGTTTTAATGAGGAAACCTCTTCATTTTTTGTTTCATGAGGTACGTTAAGGATCATAATAGGGATTTCTCAATTTTGTTGCCCTTGGGTATTGTCACCATATAATGCCAAGAATTGAGGATAAGTCTACTTAGAATGTTGCCTTATGTTATGGAGATGATAATAATAATCTTTGATTGAAGTACTTGGATTTTTTGGTTGTATAGTACCTTTGTTATTATTTTTCATTAGCTTAACCACTTCATTGGAAAGTTTCTACAGTGAAGTCAGTATCTGGGTCATTTGGTTTTGGGTTTGAGTTAGGGATTCAATAGAATTCGATGTTCCATTTGGGTTTATGATGGATTGGATCAAGGCTTTTAATTGGTCATCATTCAAACTAGTGTTGGATGGTAGGAATGAAGAGGGTGTGGGGCCTTGAGAGTAATTGCTTAAAGGTTGAGCTGGTTGAAAGGGGAAAAGAGTCTAAGGGATAGCGTTGGTCATTGGAAAAGATGATAGGGGTAGAGGGTTGGATTGCATAAGATTACCAACACTCATCATTCCAAATTGGATCTGGATGCTGTTCATAAGGGTTATTTGTTCTAACTCAATGACTTTAGCCATTGCTCCTTATATTTTTATTATGTTGGGATCAGATTTGATGGCATAAGCAAAGAATGGATTGATGGTAGAGAGGTAGAAGTTGAGGATACCATCAGGTTGTGGATGCATCTCATTTGGCACATAGGCAAGCTAATGAAGGAATCTAAGGTTATAATCCCTGAAATTTTCCCTAGGTAGCTTTCTTAAGCTAGTGAAGTTGCTTGATGCAATGGTAGGGCCCGTGAACTTGTCAAATTGAATTAGAAACTTATTTTTGAACTCCTACCATGAGTTTATGGAGGTGTTAGGAAGCATCAAAAACCATTAGGTTGCTTTAGTCCTAAATGTTGTCACAAACACCCTACATGCCACATCATTTTGTACAATGTTGTGGATCCTTAGCAAGGTTTCGAAACATTGTATGTGTTGGAGAGCATCACTCATAGGGGTTGTGGGATAAAAGAATAGGTTTATGTTCTAGAGGGATTTCAGGATGTCATGGTAGTTAGTAAAATTAAAGGGATTGCTCACCAAGGGAGCTGGGGGTTTGATGGGCTACCATCCTAGTCCAAGTTCTCTTAGGATTAGAGCTCAAAAAACATGAATCTTGTTGTTCCTTTAACATGAAGATATGGGTGACAGGTTAGTTGGGGGCAGGGGTAAGTGATTTTTGTTGGGGGGTGTGCTCATAAAACAAGAATTTTAGATTATAAACATTAAAGTAAACTATAAAATTGAGTAAAAGAAATAAATATTGGAATACTATTATATTTTTAAAATAAACACTAAAATATGCTATATTTAAAATATTTTTTGACAAAAAAAAAATAAAACACTAAAATATGCTATTAAAAATGAATTTTTTAAAAGAAAAATAAATGCTTGAAATTTAAAAGGACAACAATTTCAAAAAAATAAATAAATAAATTTAAAGTTGAATAATTAAAACTAACTTTCCAAAGTTGGGACTCAGGTATGAACTACCAAAATTATAAATTCAAAAATGGAACTGGAAAAAAAGGTTTTGGGTAACAATAATTTTTAGAAACAAGAAGCATAATAATAAAGAAAGGAGGAATATAAAGGTCTGAAGGTAAAGGTTTTTGAAAAAAAAATTCAATAGGTTTGAAAATTGGATTGGGAAATGAAATGGCCACATGAAAGTGCCAAGAAGAGCTAAAACCAGAGGTAGAAAAGGCCCTTCTTCTAGTGCCAAAAATGTGTTGATGCATAAATTTTGGACACATCAACACTTGGGAAAAAACTTGTTTTAGGAGACAACTGCCTAGGGTGCCTTCCATATGGGTATGGAAACTTGGGAATAGTCTCAGTTGGAGAGGGCTATGTGACATTTTAAAATAATAAAGCAAGCAAAAATAATTAGAAATTTAAATTAAATGTATTTGCAATTCAAGAGTACACTAATTAATTTTAAAAAATTCAAATTTTCGCTGGTCTCACTATTGTTGCCTATTCATTGTCGATCCATTGTGGATGCTACTGCAATAGTGCCCATAGCCATCGTTGGATGAGGAAGAGGGAAGAAATGTGACTGCTAGTGTCACCTTTCATTTTTATGTCTCCATGCATAAGAGAGAGAAAATAGAACCATAGAAGTTGCTTGCCACTTTGATGTGGCCACCACCATCACTTACCCATCGTCGTTCGATGTGTTGTTTGCCACTTATGAGTGAGAGAAGAGAAGGCTTGATGGGTTTGTACAATGTGGCAACCTTCTACAACACGTCAACCTCCATTTGCCACCTATCATCTGCTATTCATCACCACTCACACGTGTAGAAACTCCTGCTAGTAGGATGATGCCTGTTAGCAATAGATAGAGATGACGCTGTTGTGGATATCCATCTATAGCACCATCTTTGGCCATTGTTAGCCACGTGTTAGAGAGAGAAGCTAGCCTCTATTCCCTTTTGTGGTGTTCACCATCGATTCTCCATTGGGTGAGGATGTTTGTCATTTGTTAAAAAGCAGGAAAAGAGAGGGAATGATGTTGCTATCATTTTGATGTCACTGTGACTGCTTGCACTATAGCCGCTACCTTTAACACATGACATTCATGTTACTAGGATTGTGTCTCTACTTCTGACACATCTACAACATCTGTTGTCAGCTTCTATTCGTTGGTAACCACCTTCCACCATGGGTCAGCTTTTGGAAGAAGAAAGGAAGACCCTACTATGGTTGTATTGCTTCCAGCTACCATCATGCCTACATCATCTCTGTCGCTAGAATGATCCTACTTGTAGGACACCATTCCTGAGAGAGAAACCAACCATCCTCTAATGCCCACTCCCCCTGTCTTTTTTGCCCCTCCTTTTGGTTAATAGTGGCCTACAGAAGAAGAAACCATTGTCAACCACCGTCAATCATCAACTACCATTGCTTGCCTTCAACTACCGTCTTACGTCAGTCTTTGTTTCCAAAGACAACATTTATGAAGTTTTTTTATCTATTTTTTGTAAATGTATATTTGTAATTTTTATTTTACTCATTTGAAGTTTCATTTTAATCCAACAAATTAATTTGAATTTTCCTCAATTCATGAGGTTAATCACAAAAAAATTTAAAAAATTAGAAAGGTTTAAAATAGGAGTCAAACTAGCTTGTTGAGAAAGTTCAACTAGCGATTAATCACCCTCTCAGCAATTAAACATAGCTTAAAAAATTAGTGGTTAATTGAAAATGTGTTTCCACTTTGGTTAATTAAAAGGAGAAGCTACAATGATTTTGACAAAGTTGTAGCCATTATTGCTGGGTCTATCAATTACACATAAAACAATTGTTATAACTTTAAAAGTATTTCAGGAGTTTGCAAAATGATGTTTTAAGAAATAGAACAAAGGACAAGCTAAGATTTCTTAATAAATAAACTATACGAGAGCATTCTAGTCTTGTCGCAAAAGCATTGCTTTTTATTTAAAGTTTAAACAAAATGCTTGGCTTAGAGAAAAGAATGATACTTTAAAAAACCTTAATCTTTAAATATCAATTCAAAAGTAGCTTACTCTCAATCTTTATATTATACCTTACTTAGCACCTAAAATTTTTAGATATTTAATCTTTGATCTTTTGGTTTCTAGTAATCATCAAATAGATGCTTTCATTCATTCCATCCATGCATGTTTTGGCCATGTTCATATCATTGACTGTTCCAACTGATATAACCATGAATTTTAAATTATAGAGTGCAATCTTTTATTTTGTCACTACTTACCTTTTGTAATATTTTATCTTTCTTGGATTCCAAAGGAGACTAGCAACAATACGAGATCCATATTTTGTATGGAATTTTCTCTCTCTTGCATTTCAAATTTATGGTTGGAATCTTTGACTTTGTTGTTATCTCCTGGATTCCTAGTCACCATCATTTTGGTGCATCTTGTAGTTTCATCATCACTCTTTCCTAATCTATATAATTGAGGTTTTGTTTACAACTTTTACTTTCATGCATAGAGGCCAGAACATCATTAACATTTGTGAGATGATCCATGGTTCTCATGTTAGAATGGATGAAAATTTAGAGGATGGATTGGGAGTTGGATTCTCTATCAATGGTTGTCTTTCAAAATAACTTAGCTTGCAGGGTTTGCAAGGTGAAGCCGTAATGGATAGAGGAAAAAGCTAAAAGCATGATCCTATTGATGATGGCCCCTTGCGAAAACATGAGCGAGGTTGGCCTCAACACATACATATGCACATCCATATCATACATGCATACATATATACATATGTGTATACACATGTCCATGTATCTATTCCATCTCATCTCCTCTTCTTGGAAGTCAGAACTCACACATGCCATTAATAGAAAAGAGAAGAGAAAAGTAAACAAAAACAAGAGTGGGTGCCTGTTGCTTCTACTTGTCATCTTAGTAATGGCACACATGAGTGTGATGGGAGGCAAGTTAAAACATGAGATGATACAAGGTGGTGAAGGGTAGACATAGCATATTCAGGCGGAAGGGGAATGCATTGGGGCAAGCCTTGTAAAATGTGGTGGCCATGCCTATGCCTCCGCCTACACTATCATCATTATGGTGTGGGAAGCATAAGATGCAGGCGGTGATGGTATTACCCTTGTGAATCTAGAAATAGCACACCAGGCACATCTGTTTGGAGGGTGTGGCACATTCCATGACATTGGCTAGGCCACCGCAGTTGGGCACTGAAACAACCTCCATTGGTAGGTTGAAGCCTTGCTCCACCAACATGTACATGGTGTCGGGCCTGGCCACACCTTCCAAGAACTCGAAGTTTGTCATCATTGTGAACAACACAGTGCTCATCATCCACATGCCCAAGTTACACACTAAGTGATTTTTTTTCTACCTACCATCCATTTTTGTTTGCAAGTGGTAGTCGGTGCACCCCCAGATGGTGTTGGAGGACGTGGCCCTAGCATTGTTGATCTTCAAGATGTCCTATGGGTTTGCGACGTCCAGAAAATACTATAACTCCTTGTCCAATGCTACATGTTGGCAATGGCTGGTATAAGACATGGTGTGACATGCTTTTGGCATTGCATAGCTATGGTGTGATGTAATGTTATGTGGTAGGGAGACAAACTTCACTCCCCTCCCACCCTCCATCATGCACTAGACATGTTGGTCTCTCGGCCAAAAAAATCAAAGTACTTAACTTATAGTGGAGAGATATAATTGCAAAAGTAGGAAATTTAAGATCCAAAAGTAATTGATTTACATTTGACTTGCAAGATTGTAAAAGAAAAAGATAAATAATAGTTAAAAGGATGGAAAAATTAAAAGAAGCTTTAATTCTATCATGAAGATGTTAAAGAAGGTAAGTTTGATGGATAAGCAACATATTTATAAATATTAATCTTCATGTGAATATAAACCTTAATTAGTAAATTATGAATATGATCTCATTATCTTAGAGTTGAAACTCAAAGATGGGAAAATGATCAACAAAAAGATCAACTATGTAGGCTATGTATTTTTTAGAAAGCACTTGATTTTTAGTTGCACTTTGAACCTAGGCCCTCCAAGTGTACAACCTTATGAGCTAACCAATAGAGTAATAGTCCTACTCAAAAATCTTATCATATTATTACTAATTTAAATACTTATTTGTTAGAAATAGAGTTTGAAATAATTAAAGCAAACAAAAGATGAACTCACAAAAAAGGCTGAAGAATGGGAAAAAGGTAAAGAAAGCTTGTAAAAAAGGTAAATTCACTTACCTAAATGTAAGAAACATGCTATGATTAAAGAAAGAATAAGTCCAAAAAATACTTAAATTAATTGCATTAATAGAATAGGATACAATTTATTAGAATGGACTAAGGCGTTACATCTACACATTTGTAATGATTTATCCAGGTTTTGGATGTTGAGTGATCCCTCCTTATGTGAAGATGACATATAAACAATGATTGCCACTCATGGAAGACCTACTAATAGTAAATGCTATCCTTACTTCCCATCATTGCCCCTGCATTATTGGTCCCTTATTATTTTCAAGCTATGTATGTGCTAGCCATGGAGCCTTAAATAGATTATAAATAAAGATGTGTTGTGCCTTTGATTAAAAGGGGGTAGAGATTCAATTACTTAAGCTTTGTAGGCTTTGTTGTGAGCTACTGTGTTGGGTGTTCTTGCTCCCCAACATTTGGTATTTGAGTTCTTTGTGCTATTGCATTGATAAAGATATCATATCCTTGGTGTAGCAATGGACTACAGTTCATGGATGGCTAGGTTGTTGGACATGTGCTACGAATGTTGTTGAGGTTCTACTATTGGTGAGAACCTTTTGAAGGGTTGTGCTTGCTCTAGCATGAGTAGAACTAGTCTCATTTTCGTGTGGCTCACGAAAAGGTTAGAAATAGTGAAAATATGGAAACATAGGTGAATGTCCATGGAAAATGTATGAAGGTGATGGAAAATTCCAATGGTAATGCCTACATGCTAGCCATGAGCATAACATAACCATCAAATGTGATGGATCAGTGCATATTCGTAGACTAGTATTTCTGGATGACGAACAATGAGCACATGATGAAGCTCAAGGGCATGCTCATGTGTATGTGCAGAAAGTAAAAGATCAAGTAGAGGTACTTGTTGCTCACAGAGGAGATGCTGAAGCAGTACCCCTACCTCACCACCTATGACAAGCCATCCCTGAGCATGTGGTAGCAAATCAAGGTGCTAGTAGTGCTATAGTAGGCCAAGGACATTGTTGAGAAGGCATTGCACAAGTCGAGATAACTTGCCAATGTCATCATGCACATCATCTTCTACTTAATGATCCTTGTGTAGATGATAGGGTCATAGTACAAGTTGGCCCAAATGTTGAACCTTATCCTACATGTGAAGGGAGTGACACTTCACTACATTAGCTACACTAATTCCAATTACTGCACAACAAATAAGATTGATATTAGTGGTATTGATCAGTTGAAATGTATTATGAGGGTGTTGGAATCCAAAATAATTAAAACATAGGGACACCCCAAGATATATAGTCTAAATAGAACTTTATAACTTAGCATTGACAATGTCTTGATATATAGTTTAAAGTCTTAAGTACCATTAAAGATAATTTTACACTTTGCATAATTTTTGTTTTGTTGTCCCATGAATTTATCTTTCACCTCTAATATCAATTGTAGATTTTTTGGATGTAAGAAGAATTCAACAAATTTTTATTTTGCAAAGTTTTGGTAGCCCAATATATCAGATGCTCTAGGTGGCCTAATTGAGAAAAAAATGACTTTTTTCTAATTTTGCATTTATGATGTCTTCTCAATTTGGATGATTTTTTGGATTGATCTTAGCCTATTAGAAAGATTATTCTACAATATATAAGCTAGTAAAATTTTAGATTAGTTGAATTTCATTTGATCATTCAAATCTAGCCTGAAAATGATTTTTGAATAAAACTGTACAACATTAAAAATAAAAATTTTTGTTTTGTAAGATGAATATATCTATGATTTGAGAGAGTTATGAAGTTATTAAATTCTTGATAGAAAGATATTTCAATAATATACCTATACACAAAATTTGGAATTAATTCAAGTTGATTTGCTAGTTGAAATCTATTACAAAAAATTGGCCCCAAATGTGATTGTTCAACTTTTTTGATGAATGAAAATTGGTGAATATGATGAATTGATGATGGATGAACTTGTAAGGGGATAAATTGTGGAATTGATGATATGAGGATTGATGACTAAAATTTGATGAATGATAATTGATGGTAAATTCAAAACAATGATAAAGTAATGGGATAAATAGAGAATATTTTGTAATATATTCAACCTTCTTTATTTAGCGTTAATTTGCCTCAATGAAATCAATTGATTCTCTTACAAACATGATTTTCCCACATATTTATAGTCAAATGATGGGATCATAATAAAATATAATGCAACAAGCCTATCTTATGAAAAATTGGGCTAGATATTCAAGAGACATAAGAGAATGGGGTCATTCTCTAATTACATCCATCCATTAATCTTTTGATAAAAATGAAAATAATATAATTTAATATTATCTTATGTGGAATAATAATTCAAATATAAATTACATGGCTTTGGTCCCTATTTTATAGAAAAGCCATATTAGCTTCACTTGATCTATCTTCTCTTGAGATTTGAGCCTTGGCTATGTGAGTTTACTATATTTCTATATGTAGATATGACCTTCTATTACCTTGAACTTGGGCTTGTTAAATTTGTTTATTTGTCTTGCTTCAAAATTACAACATCAGAATTTAGAATGAGTAGAATAAAAGTTTCCAAAGTGCATACTAGAACCAACACTTTTTATATTACTACTTCTAAAGATTCCTTATCATCCTATACTAGTGGCATCTTTAGAAGTATTAGGATGGGAAATAATGTGAAGTGCATCATTCATGGCATTATAGATGTGTGTCTTGAAACCAATGTTGGATTTAGATTGCTACTCAAAGATGTTAGGTATGTTTGACAAGTTTGTTTCAATCTAATATTAGTAGTTCAGTTTGATAAGGGAGGATATTATGATCACTTTGGTGATGTAGGAGAGAAGCTTAAGAAAGGTTCTCTAGTATTAGCTAAAAGTAAGAGAAAAAAATACTTTCTTTATGTTACTCAAATAAAGCTTACAAATGGAGTCATAAATGCTATTGAGTAGGAATCTTTTGTTGAATTATGGCATAGAAGGCTTGGCCACCTAAGTAAAAAGCTCTTGCCTAAAATGCTAGGTACATCATTAAAGCCTTGCACTCATCGTATATTTAGAAAGCAACATAGAGTTTTCTTTCATACACTTCCTTCCTTTAGAAAAAACAATCTTCTAGAGTTGATTCATATTGATGTTTGTTTCATGAGATAGAACTCTTAGTGTTGCATTGTGTTTTGTTACTTTTATTGATGATCACTCTAGAAAGATATAGTAATTTTAATTGAAAAATAAAGATTAAGGGCTAAATATATTTAAGTAATTTTATGCTAAGGTGGAAAGACAAAGTAGTAGAAAATTAAAATGTGTTAAAGTTGATAATGGTGGTGAATATAGAGGACCATTTAAAGAGTACTGTAACTCTCATGGGATTAGGTTTATAAAAATAAAGCCAAAGATCCAACAACATAATGGTGTTATGGAAAGTATCAATAGAAAAATCTGTGATAGACTTATATATATGCGCTCTTATACAAAATTATCAAAACCATTTTGGGATGAGGCAATGAGAATAACTATTAACTTAATCAACTCTCTACTTCTAAACCTTTGAATGGTGATATTATTTACAAAGCTTGGACATGGAAAAATGTATCTTATGATTATTTGAGGGTTTTTGGTTGTAGGAAATTTGTTCACATCCCTAAAGATGAGAAGTTCAATCTTGATTAGAAGACAAAGAATATCTTTCTCGAGTATGGACATAATGAGATTGACTAGAGATTATAGGATCCAAGGAATAAGAAAATCATTAGAAGTATAGATGTTTTCTTCTTTAAAGATTGAACTATTGCACATTTTGAGGAGAAAATAGGTCAAATTCAATTAGTAAAGGATGATTCTTTTAGATGATGCTACAAATGCACTTGTAGTATGTGAGGAACATGAGGAAGATGCTTAGAATAACAAAGATGATGCAGTTCAAAAATAGTCAATAACAAATGATTCAACAATTGAAGATGCTACACTAGAATAACATCAAGATTTGATTCCTTTAGAAGAGCCTCAATTGAGGAGATCCACTAAGCAACATCAATCTTCTAGAAGATATTTACCAAATGAGTATTTATTACTCAGTACTAAGGTAGAACTAGAAAGTGATCATGAAGCAATATCACATAAGCACAAAGAAAAGTGACTGAAAGCCATGCAAGAGAAGTCATAATCCTTGCACAAGAGCCACATTTATGAGTTAGAAAAATTTCTAAAGGGTAAGAAAGCTCTTAACAACAACTGGGTGTTCAGATTAGAATCTGAGCAAAATAGCTCCTAGCCAAGGTACAAGGTACAATTATTTATGAAATGCTTTGATTAAAAGAAAGGTATTGGTTCTGAGGAAATTTTTGTAGTTGTGATAAAGATGTATCTTATTCAAGTTATTTTGGGATTAGCTACTAGTTTAAATTTGGAAATTCAATAGCTGGATGTGAAGAAAACCTTCCTTCATGGTAACTTAGAAGAAAATATTTATATGAAGTAACCTGAAGGATTTGAAGTTAAGGGAAAGGAAAACCTTATATATAGATTCAAGAAGAGTTTATATAATCTCAAGCAAGCACTACACTAGTTGTACAAGGAATTTGACCCATTCATGAGGGAGCATGGGTATAAAAGAACTACTTCTAATCATTCAGTTTATGTTAAGAAATTCTCTAATGATGATTTCATTATTTTCTTACATTATATGGATGATATGTTGATACTTGACCATGATGCTTAAAAATAGACAAGTTGAAAAAGAAGTTGGGCAAGATATTTGCAATGAATAATCTTGAACTAGTTAAGAAAATACTTAACATGAAGAGTTTAAGAAATAGAAAAAGAAGAAACCCATGATTATCTCAAGAAAGATATATTGAAAAGATATTTAAAAAGTTGAACATGAGTAAGGAAAATGAGTGTGCTATCTACTTGTAGGTCACTTCAAGCTTGATTTTGACCAATTTCCTATAAGTCAGGAAGAAAAGGAAGAAATGAAGAACATGCCCTATGAATTAGTAGTAGGTATCCTAATGTATGTTATGGTATGCACAAGGCAAAAAATTACTCATTGTGTTGGAGTCATTAGTCAATTCCTTGCTAATCTTGGAAAAGAACATTGGGAAGCAATTAAACATCATGGTATCTCAAAGCTAGTTTTAAGTTATGTTTATGTTTTGGTCATGATAAACTTGTGCTTGTTGGTTACACAAATGCAAATATGGTTGGTGATGTTGATTGCAAGAAATCCACATGAGCATATTTGATGATCTTTATAGGGGAAGTTGTATCATGGAAATCAAAGTTGCAAAAATATTTTGCTTTGTCAACCATAGAAATTGAATATATTCCTATCACTAAGGCCATCAAGGAGTTGTCATGAATGAAGAAGTTTCATATCAAAGTTAGGTCATGAGAAAAAGAAAATTTTCCTTTATTGTGATAGCCAAAGTGTCATCCATCTTAGTAAAAACTCCACTTTTGATTCAAGATATAAACACATTGATGAAAGATATCATTAGATTAGGGACGTTGACAAAGAAAAATTTTGACTTTTTGCTTTCCTTTTGTTTTATTCCTTTATATAATTTTAATTTAGAATTTTTGTTGGCATTGTAGATTGTGGCATGTGAATGTGAGTAGTGATAAGGAGGAAAGTAATTAAATATACCTAATGTGAGTAGTGATGAGGAGGGGGCTAGTTAAATATAAGTTTTTTACTTCTTTTTTATGTAATCCTTGGGTGGTTCCACCTTTTTAGGTAACGATCCAAGAATAACCAAAGAAAAAAATTATATAATTGTTGTATAAATTTAGCTTGAGGGTGTAGTAAAAATAGCTTTTAATAATTTTAATTTTTCTTTCATTCTATTTCCTGAAAATTAGTTAGTTCTATAAAGAAGAGGATATTAATGTTGTAATTCATGTTGAATGTATTTTTCTACAAAGATAGATACTTCAACATTAGCTTTATCTTGGAAAAGATAAGTACTTTTATATTTTTATACCTAGAGATAGGATGAATATGTTTGTTACCTATAAGTAGGTAATAATTCAGTGTAGCTTAGGAATAAGCCCTTGAATGATCAAAGCTTAGAAATAAGTTTTATTTCTCTTCTTCATTGTTTATATACATCTTAGTTTAAATCACTTATTACTTGCTAACTCAAAACATTAATGCTAAGAGAGGATAGATGAAAAGAGCTATTTGGCTATACATATATTTTTGAACATTTTTTATATTATAATGATTAAGATGAATTAGGCAATATATTACCCTTTCCACTGCAACATTAAATCAGAATTTTGTTTATCTTATTGCCCTATTTTCAAGCTATCATTTTTGGCACCATTTTTAGGGATGACAGTGTTCAATGGATATAGGATGGCACCTAAGCCAAAAGTATTTATAAGAGATAAGAGGAAGGTGGAGGGATGAATCCAAAAGATTCATTAAAGAACATAATGACTAGCCCATCCTTGATACATTTGGAGCATCAATTATTTAATTAAGCATAGAGGAGGATAATTTGGGAGAAGATATCAAAAATTTTGTCCTCCAAACTACTAGGCTAACTAGAGAAGCCATAAAAAGAGAATTGGATCAGAAGGACATTAACTTAGATAAGGTAGGAACCTCATCTAGGAGAACCTATGAGAATATAATCTATGAGGATGATGGTGACTCATCCCCATTATGCCTAGATTATTATGCAGATTCTAATAACCACCCAATTAATAGTAGTATGTTAGAGGAATGACCTAATAATAGGAAAAGTATTAATCTAACCACCATTCCTATCTTTGAAGGGTTAAGAGATGAAGATGTTATGTTTTACCTTAGCTTATTCAATTCATTTTTCTAAGAAAATTACATAGACACTAAACCATAGTATTTGAGGTACTTCCCTAGTTCATTAAAGAAGAACACCACATTATGGTTCCATAGACTTCTCAAGAATACTATAAAAAACTGGGAAAAATTGAGAAACATTTTCCTTCAGAAATATCTACCCTTAGGAACCTATGAGAAACTTAGAGACAAAATCTAACAGATGAAGCAAAAAGAAGATGAAACTTTTATTAAATACATAGATAGATACTAGATGGCCCTAGGAAGATGCCCTAACCATAATATTCTATTGAGAGAAAGGCTTAGGATTTTAGTAAGAGGACTTATTGCATCCATAGCCAAGGAATTAGACCTTATAACTATAGAAAATATTTCAGCACTAAGTTCTATGGAAATTCAATGGATACTAGATAAATTTTATCATATGAGTCAAGGATGGACCACTAGAGATGAAAGAAAAATTGACACAAAAGAGAAAATAAACAAGGTCCACACTAAAGCTTTAGAATTTAGAGAATTCAATAGTAGGCATGTATATATAATGGAAGAGTTGTTAAAAACTATAGCTCAACATCTAACAGGCTAGACACAAGCTAATGAACTAGTTCATCATGTCTAGGAACAAAAAGAGTTAGCTTAGTATAAGCACTGTAATGGTGATCACGTTGATGAAGATTGTTCCTGGCTTGAGGACTTATGCACATGGTTGGATATCAACAAAGTTGACCTTTCAAACAAAACAAGAGCCAAACATTCATATCAAGTCCAAACTAGGAGTTGGAAGAAAAAGGAAAATTACCAACCATTAAAAATTATGTGAAAAATCTCCAAGAATTCAAAAGATAATTTTACACTAACTGGAAAGAAAAAATAGAGCTGAGAAAATCCTAGGAAAATAACAGCATATAGAGTGTAAGTGCCCAAATTGCATAACAAAAAACTATAAAAGATTACCACCTTAAAATGAGCCTAATCTAAATAGTAAAGCATTGAACTTAGTGGTAGTAGAATAAAACTTATCAGATACATTATATGCTATCTCTTACTTCAATCCTCAAGCAACCTAAATAGGAAATTGAAAATGCTAAAGTAAAACTAGTTAAAATTGAGTCAACATAACCAAATAAAGTATCATGGGTAATAACTAAACTCATAAATGGAGAATATCTCTAAAAGTATGATGACCTAGGAACATTAACTATAGAATTAACCTTTGATGATAAAATGTTTAAAGAGTTGACTGACCTTGGAGCTAGTATAAGTATAAACATAACAAAAGGATATGAAAAACTAGAAATCCCACCCTTATTACCCTATCATAATAAGCTCATTATGACAAATAAATTGGTTGTACAACTAGAAGGAATCATAGAAAACATATTGATAACCATTGAAGGGTCCAAATACTTGATTGATATGGTATTCATGAAAACTAGGCTAAGTGATTCCACCCATGAAATCATACTTGGTAGATCATGGATGACTACTGCAAAACTCTATCATTAATGTTAGGTTGGAATTTATGGAAATTGATATGGAAGACCTTAAATAGTAGGTGAAAATCTTCCAAAACCTAAAGACTTCCTCCTCAGACATGACCATGTTAGGAGTGGAGGAATAGGAAGAGTCTTTGGAGGTGCAAGTACTAGGCATCTGAAGGAAAGGAGAGCTTCCCAAGTTATCTTCCCATCTTGAATATGCTATGTTAGGTCATAATAAACTAGTCATCATTAATTCTGCATTAACACATGCCCAAAAAAGAAATCTTTTGAGGATACTAAAACTACACCAAGATGCTTTTGCATGACCTTATGAGGAAATTAAGGGTATTCCTACTAAAATTTGTCGACATAGAATTTATACAAATACCACTCTTAAACTAGCATAGTAAAGATAAAGGAGAGCCAATCCCATAATTGAGGAAGTTATTGAAAAAGAGAGAGAAAAATTGTTGGTGGTAGCATTTATTTACCCTATTTTTGAATCCTCTTAGGTCAATTCTTTGATAGTTGTTCCTAAGAAAGGAAATAAATGAAGAGTATGTATTGATTATAGTATCCTAAATTTTGCTACATTTAAGGACTGAATTTCCTTGCATTTTACTAATCAAATCCTAGATACAATTAGTAAACTTGAATATTATTATCTCTTAGATGGTTATAGTGGGTATAATCAAATCATAATAGCCTAGAGGACCAACATAAGATAACCTTCACTTGTCATTGGGGAACTTTTTCCTATAAGGATATGCCTTTGGAACTATGAAATGCACCATCAACTTTCTAGAGGCTGATGTATAGCACTTTTCATGATATGATTGGATAGATAGTAGAAGTTTTCATGGATAACGTTTCTAGTTTTAGAGATAGTTTTGATAACATGATCAAGAATCTTGAGCAAGTGTTATTAAGATGTAAGAAGCATAGTCAAAAACTTAGCTAGTGTAAAAGCTTTTTGATGATTTAGGAAGGAATTTTCCTAGGTCATAAGATTTCAAGGGAAGGGATCCAAATAGATTCGACCATAGTTAAAGTAATAGAACAAATCTCTAAACCAAGAAAACTCAAGGACTTGAGATATTTTTTAGAACATGTAGGATATTATAGAGGGTTTATTGCTAACTTTAATAAGATAGCCTTTTCACTAACTTAACTTCTATAAAAAGATGTTAAGTTTGAATGGATTGATGAATGTGATCAAGCTTTTAACACATTGAAAAATTCCTTGTTGGAAGTATCGATCTTGTAGGGCCTAGTTGTTAGAACCTATTTCATATTATGTTTGATGCTTCTAACCACTATATGGGTGTTGTATTAGGGTAGAAGGATGAAAATAGTAGGCCATATGCAATCGCTTATATTAGTACATTATTCAATAAGGCTCAAAATAGCTACATTGTCATAGAAAAAGAACTATTAGTTATGGTCTTAGCATTAGAAAAGTTTAGACATTATGTTATAGGATATGAAACTTACATTTATAAAGATCACAGTACATTAAGATTCTTGATGAAAAATAATGAGGAAAACTCAAGCATCATTAGATGGATATTATTAATACAAGAATATGACTTGATAATGGTCAACAAAAAGGGAACTAAAAATGTAGTGGCAAACCATTTATCTAGGTTAGAGGTCAATGAACCTTGGATGAACTCCCTATCAAGGAAGAGTTTCCAAACAAGTACCTTTTTCAAGTCACAGTTCATCCATGATATCACCAAATTCAACAATTCTTAGATAAAAAAAATCCATAAGGATATATCCTACAAATAAAAGTGTTACTTCTTAAGAATTTTCTAGAATTACCTAGCACATGCGGATATGATTTTTAAACATTGTAGGGCAAGATACTTAGGATATACATTCCTGAATCTTAGCAACTGGACATTGTCATAATTGCACATGAGAAAGATAGGGGAGGCCATTATGGATGAAAAAGAATAATATTAAAAATTTTACACATGGGCTATTTTTGGCTAAGTTTTTTTAAGAATTGTTATATCTTTGTTAAACAATATGATTTGTGTCAAACAGAAGGAGGAATAACTAGCTATTATCAAATGTTAAGGCAAATGATACATGTCATAGAACTTTTTGAACTTTGGGGTATCATTTCATTGAAATAGTCAAACCTAAAAGTTTAGGCAAAAAGTATATCAAACTGTCAGTCAATTATTTGACTAAGTGGGTAGAGGTTGAAGCAACCGCTAACTGTTCTGCTAAAACAACTGCAAAATTCCTTTTGAAAAATATCATTCATAGGCATGAGACCCCCAAGCTCTTAATTTCTAATCAAGGGACTTATTTTACACAATAGGAATTTTAGTCATTACTTAACAAATTTGGAATTAAGCACAAAATGAGAACAACCTATCACCTAGAAACCAATGGAAAAATAGAAGTATCTAACAAGGAAATTAATAGGATCCTTAAAAAATCAATTAACATCAAGAAAAAAAAATTGGGTTAAAAAACTAACATAAGCTGTATGCGCTCATAGGATCACTTAGAAACACACCACATGACACACTTCATATGGATTAGTCTATGAACAACATCCTATCTTATCAATTGAATTTAAGATTAAAACACTCAAAACAACACAACAATTGAAGATTGACTTAGATGAAAGGATTAAATGCTAGTTAGAAAACATGAACAAACTAGACAAACTAAGAAAAGATGCCTTACTTAGGAAGGAACTTGAAAAGAAAAAATGGAAAATCAATCATGAGAAAAAAATCACGAAAGTCAACTTCCCAATAGGAGGTAAAGTTATTTTATTTGACCTAAAATACCAACAGTATAAGTAAAAGTTCACTTAGGAATGGATAGGACCTTATGAAATAATTAAAATAAACAATATTGGATAAATGAAAATTTAGGACTTGGAAGGGATCATCTATTTAGTTAATGGTTCAAAAATTAAATGACAATACAAAATTAAGTGGGAAAGAGTTATCTCTCCTATTTAGCTAGTTAAGCAATGTTGCATGAATAAATCCCTACAAACCTATGTACAAGAATCTTAATAACCTTAAAAATTCTTGAAAAGAACTATTCATCATCATACCTATGAAAACATTGATCATTATGAAGTAGGTAGTAGCTACATTTGTCACTCCAATGATTGTTGCATCATTATGTTGCATATGCATCTAGACATAAGTAAAAGTAACATAATTGGATTTCAATGTCTCTTGCTGAAAAATAAAAAATATTCCTATAAGATACTAGAAACGTATTGTAGGATACCTAAAGGTAGTCATTATTGGAGTATAAGATCAGGATTGGCAAGTCAATGGAATGGTATTATAGAATATCTAAAGGTAGATCTACCAGGACTTAGGCCAACAAAAGTTTGAACTAGGAAGCACAAGGTGCTTTGATTTATCTTCAATTTAAGTGACCACTCAAAAGTTATGAGTTATGACACATATATACATATGCATAAACAATAGGGTGAATTTTGATGTTTAAAAGGTAAAATTTTATTGGATTGACAATAGATGAACAAATCACTAGGAGCATATCTCTTAACTACAATAGTAATCATAGTGATGAGGATCAATTGATTCGAGTAGAAGGATTGGTAAGGGTTTCATTTGTAGTTAGAAATCATAATTGGGAATAGCCAAGAATTTTTCTTGATAGTATGCTTAACTAGAAAAATATGAACATCTTTTTCCATGCATAAATAGTTATAGATTTACATCAACATTAAAACCATCTTCAAAACAAAAAATAATAAATTAAAACTTTTTTATTTAATAACATCCATTACAATGCAATTTAGAATAGAAAAACTAAAATATCAAAAGTTTCAACAATGTCCAAAGGGTTTGTAAGATTGAGGAACACAAGAACTTGTTTCACCCTCCAAGGATGAGTTCTGCAGATGGTTAGATAACTCTTGGATTTTAGATTGAAAGCTACTCTAAAGTTGGATAACCCATTTCCCACGAACCATAGGTAATGATGTTAAGAAATCTAGATCTAGGGATAAACTAGCTAAGTCTAGATTGAGACAACCCTGCAACCATAGCAGAAGGTCATGGATGTTGAAAAGACATCAGTGGATCTCTTGAAAGTCATTATAATGCTCTAACTTCACATACTAAAAAGTATTAATGCTATTGTATTTCTCATATACATTGAGTTCCTTCAATTAGAAGTACTCTTGAACATAAAAGTGCACATTGTCTCTCACTATCCTAGTATGAAGGTTGTCAAAACAATGATAGAAAAACACACAATCTATCTTGCTTAATGCATCTTTAATTGTGTTATAGGGAGAATAGTTGAATTCATCCTTGTTGTCACTAACAACAACAACCTTAGAAACATTCTAACCCTAAGCCTCAACCTTGAACTTGGAATAATCATTCTAAACAACAACCTTCCTAATTTTGAGAGCCATTAGAAAGATGTATAGAAAAAAAATGTAAACATCTTAGTAGAAAAGATTTTGAGATAATCGACTTGCTTTGTGGGATCATGTGTAGACTACAATCCTATTTAGTATGGAAAACTTAATAGAAAATCCTAACAAAAAGGCCACTTAGGGATGGTACTAGTCTACAATCAAGGAAAATATACATACAAGTCCTATTCAAACTAAAATAAGTACTTAGTAAAATAACAAAGGAGGATAAATCACTAAAATATATAGTTTTCATGCACAATTAAAAAAAGGAGAATTAAGTACCTTTTGAATAAAAGAGCTAAGGACCTCAAGTTAAGTTCCTCATTTTAGATGTAAGAACATCTTTTGTGGAAAACTTTTCAAGGACCCCCTTAACATCAAGTTCAAGATCCACTTAAATTCTCCCATAAACTTTTAGCTATAGTTAAGAAGTGAGAAACTTGAGTGTCCCTTGAAGGTAAAGACAACTCTTGAGAATCCCACTTGAACATACTTTTTGAGTTCTTAAAAGAAGACTCTTTTCAAGGTATGAGATAAGAACTCCTTGATGCTCTACCCCACCTCTTGAGATCCACTTGAATTTCTAGCTTCTAACCCTAGCCTTTAGTTGATGAGGACAAATAAGGATGAAGCATAATCTAGGTTTTTATTAGGCTTAATATGTGCTATAGGTCTTGGGTGTTAACACATGTACTAATCTTAACATGTCTAATAAACACATGCATCAACCTCGGCATGTGTACTAGTAAAGCCCCACACATGTTTGACAAGTAAGCATGAGATCCATAATGATGAATAAAAGGACTAAGAAGGAGTTCTTTTTACTTTGTTTACCAATTTTGACCCTTTTGATCCCTTGAGACCCTCTCCAAGACCTTCTTGACCTCTAACCATCAGATCCTCTTGACTTGTAGAGACCCTCCCCAAAACCTTCTTAACCTTTTGAGACCCTCTTGAGATTTTGTAACCTCACAAAAAGAGGGGTGAAAAAAAGAAATAATGACGAGGTTAACAACCACCATGTATTTTATTTACCCACATCTTCTAGACATGTGTCATCATACACATGTTCCATATGTCATTTAGATCAACCCCACCAAGTATAAAATCCCTCCTTTTCTTCTCGTTTTCTACTTTGGTCCACGACTCTCTTACTGATTACACCTTGATGCCGCCTCTTATTACGTGAGTATCCCTCAAATCTTTTCTACCCACAAGTCAAGATATTCTTGCCTAGTCATCCTCCTTTGCTAAGTCCCCATTGAGCTAAACCTCTACATACTTAGCACATAATTTGAGAACCACTCAAATCTTTTTGAGTGTCTCTTGAAGGATAGCTAGAATTTTGACATTTTGAGAAACCTTCTTAACCACTTTTAAGGACTCTCAATTATAAGTGATACTCCTTTACTATAATTAATGTTATTTCTTTATTATCTTTCTTTAAAATTGGCATTTCCATCATAGTTTCCCTTAGTTACAAAACTTTCAAGTATGGAGTGTAAAGTTCAATTCAAAGGTACATTCTTTTGTAGAAAGAATTGTGTGTGTGTGTGGTCGGGGGTGGGGGGGTTGTGGGCAGGGGTGGTTTGGTGTGGAAGAGAGGATGGTGGTGGTGGGAGAAATATATTAATTTTTCTATGAAATTTTTATTGTATTTCAAAGGATGTACTTTTGTAGAAGGTACATTCATATTAAAATCTAAAGGGGTACCATTGTACATCTAAAAATTCTAATATTGAATTGTGTTTTTAGCAAATATAATCCTAACAATTTTTATATCCTAGCTAATTCAACCCTGAAACAATTTTCTAACTAGATTAAGAAATAGAAGTGGGAATCTTGGGTCTATGTTAAAGGGTGTTATGATTCACAAGTCATTTTTGAATTCTTCTCTAATTATGTTGAGGATTCCCCAAATTATGAGTTTCAAACCTCTATGAACAATGCCATAGTTAGCCTTAGCTTGACTAACTTATAAAATTTCTTAGGAATTTGTACCAACTTAGGGGTAAATCTATAGGAAAAAATCTTACATCAAGAGGAGAAAAAGCTTAGCTAGAAACTCTTTAATTGTATAGCTTCTTCTGATGGAAGAGTCAAAATAAATAAAAATACCCAATTAGTTGCTTTTATCTATAGCAAGGTAGTGGAAAGAAATTTACTACCTATTTCCAAGAAACAAATTGAAATTAATACCAGTGTAGTAAGGTGTTTTGATGCCTTTATTCATAATAGAATTATAGATATTCTCGATACAATTTTAACTAGAATGAGATTGATCAAACACTTCTGTAATACTTTGGCCCATCCATTCCCTATGTTGATCTCTTCAATACTATAATTTAAAGGCTATAGATTGGCAATGATGATCTTCACCCATAGAACCCTCATCATCAAATAATTATTTAGGGTTGATACTTTAAACAACCTCAACAGTACAACCTCTATTGTAATTCTTGATCCCCTGACACTGCAACATCAACAACGAACCTTGAAATGGCCACCCATTAGCTAGCATCCATACACCACTTTCACAAAAATTCCTTTTTCTAAAATTGCTCCTACTCCACCCTTGCCTAACCTTGTAGCACTGCCCACTATACCTTCCATGTCTTTTAACCCCTAGGATGAGGAGGAGATAGAAAAATTGCAAGTTATTATTAAGTGCCAATAGTGTAAATTAATACAATATAAGAATAGAATTAAAGAATAGGCCAAACTAATTAACACTTTACTGGTTAACTAGGAATTATCAACCTCAAAGAAAAATCTAAAGGTTTTTGTGAAAAAAGTAGTTAAAATTATTTATCCCTTCATTGTTAAGTTGGGATATGAGATTGTAGAAAATTGGCTAAGAATGTTTCAAAGTACCTCACATGTAATTGAAAAAATTAAGGTTTGATATCCTATGAATGAGGAAAGGTGTTAGACGATTCTTTTAGGTGCATTTGCAAAAATTTCAAGAGTTAAACTAGGAGGATGTAGTGGGGATAAGAACATGAAATACTAACTTCTAGACTAACATCCTTAACCTAGCATTAAAACTAGAGGAATTTGAAAAAATTATTAATAGTTTGGCATAACACCAATAGAAATTTTTGTAGGTTAAACATACCTTTGAAATCAAGGAGGGAAAAAGGCGTGCCCCAACACCGAAAAAGAAGTAAGCCAAAAGAATCAAAATATCATAGCTATTGAGGATAGAAACCCTTGAGTCCAAGGGTCAATGAAAAAGGAAAATTTTAACTTTTTTCTTTTATTTTATTTTATTTCTTTATATACTTTTAATTCAAGATTTGTTTTGGCATTGTAGGTGATGTGACATGCTGATATGAGTAGTGATAAGAAAAAAGTAATTAAATATAACTTATGTGAGTAGTGATGAGAGGGGAGTAGTTAAATATAACTTTTTATTTCTTTTTTATGTAACACTTGGGCAGTGCCACCTTTTTAGGTAATAACCTAGGCATAACTAAAGAAAATAGTTATACAATTATTTTATAAATTCAATTCAAGGATGGAGTAAAAATAACTTTTAAACATTTTAATTTTCCTTTCTTTGATTAGTTAGTTTTATCAAGAAAATGATATTGATGTTGTAATTCACATTGAATGTATTTTTCTACAAAGATAGATAGTTTAGCATTGGCTCTATCTTGGAAATGATAATTACTTTTATACTTTCATACCTAGAGATAGAATGAATATGTTTTTATCTAGAAATAGGTAATAATTCAGTGTAGCTTAGGAATAGGTTCTTGAATGATCAAATCTTAGAAATAAGTTTTATTTCTCTTCTTCATTATTCATATACATCTTAGTAAAATCATTTGTTGCTTATTGATTCAAAACATCTATGCTCAGAGAGGATAGATGAAAAGAGAAAATTGACCATTCATATGTCTTTGAACATTTTTTATATTATAATGATTAGGATGAATTAACCAATATAGTGCCCTTACTACTTCAACATTAAATCATAATTTCATTTATGTTATTTCTCTATTTTCAACATGTTAGATGCCCTAGAATTAAAATTATGATGTATTGAGAAAGTTCATATTGACAAGAATGGGTTGGATATGATGACTAAATCACTACCTTAAGTTAAACTTGATGTTTGTATGAGGACAATGGTCCTATTTGAAGCTTGATATAAGTTGGAAGGGGGAGATTGTTGAGTGGTTCCTCCTTATGTGAAGACAACTTATAAATAATGATTGTCATCCATGGAAGACCTGTTAATTGTAAATACCACTTTTTTTCCCCATCATTACCC
This sequence comes from Gnetum montanum, assembly GCA_015680685.1. Classification (NCBI taxonomy): domain Eukaryota; kingdom Viridiplantae; phylum Streptophyta; class Gnetopsida; order Gnetales; family Gnetaceae; genus Gnetum; species Gnetum montanum. The sequence goes on from MNCI01008800.1 coordinate 1,094,085, forward strand.
TTGCATTATTGGTTCCTTATTATTTTCAAGCTGTGTATGTTCTAGTCATGGAGCCTTTAAAAAATTATAAATAGAGATGTATTTTGCCTCTAATTGAAAGAGGGATAATGACTTATTTGTTTAAGCTTTGCAAGCTCAATCGTGAGTTGCAGTGTTGGGTGTTCTTGCTTCCAAAAACTAGGGTCTACAACTTTCACTTTTAGAGTATCTTCTAGCATTGTCAATTGAAAATATAAAGTACATTAGAAAGTTTATTATAGAAGATGAAATGCTTGCGTATTGTCATCGTTCTTTGAAATTTATTTAGCAAGTTCACTTGTATCTTAATGTTGGGAAGAATGAGAAAAAGAAAATGCATTAAAATATATTAATTTTAGAGACCAAAGATAAATATATGGAGGTACTGCAATAGCAATAGAACTTTGAACATCATTCTAAGAAATTCAAAGAAATTAGAATTAAAGTAGTTAAACAAGCTACTATTGACTACAAACATTATGCTCTAGAGAATAGGTTTGATGATGAATGTGTGCAAGCTAGAAATAATGTTAAAATTGCAAGTATATATCAAAAGAAAAATTTAATTAAGTAGTATAAATGCTTCATTAGAAATAAGAAGAGGATTTTTCTTTTAAATTTATAAAACCATTTTACATACATGATCCAAAAAGAACCTAAGAAATTTTGGAAGTCTTTTCAAAACAAAATGTTTTCATCACTTAATTTTTCATTTCATGATATTTATGTTTTTTATCATAAGTTTTTTTAGAGGATGATAGTTGTTACCTTAATCTTGCTCAACCATCTTATCATTTCACTTTAGATGAGGTAATAGATGACATCAATAGATTAGCAATTGGTAAAGTTGTGGATTCTTATGATTTGTACATTGAATTACTTAAATAGAAAAGGACTCCTATTCATAAATAAATTTGTCAAAGACTAAACTTATTGGTTGAGTTTGGCTTGGACCAACAGTTGTAGATTAATAATACAATACTTCATAGAAAAGGTAATAAGAATAATCTAAACAACTATCAAATGATAGTTGTAAGTAATATATTTTCCAAGTTATTGGATACAATTCTTAAATGATGATTAGACACTTGAGCATAAATCCATCATATTAGGGTAAGTTTTCAAATAGGTTTTATATAGAATCTTTCCACTATTAGTCACCTAGTTACCATCAAATAATGTATAGAAGTTGTAAAGAAGCTCAACAAAAAATCTATATTATATATATTGTAATTTTGCAAAAGCATATGACTTGATGATTCAAAAACATTAAGTAAGAGGCTTAATTAATTAGGCATTGTAGAGCTAATAGTAGCAATTTAAAAGTTATATAAGAAAGTAATCATTGAGTTTAAGGATAATATCTCAAATTATAAGTTTTAGTTTCAAAACAAAATTAGAGAGAAGAAATACCATGCTTTATTGCCAACCCTTTTTAGTCTCTTTATCAATGAATTACAAGAGTAATTGTGTAAAGGTGATCAAAAGCATGTTATCAAAATAGGATATTAGACAATAAATCTACTTTTAAATGCAAATGACACAATCTGAATTTCAACATTTAAGTCAAGCATATAAAGTATGCTACAAGTTTTATAATTTCTTTATCTTTTATCTAGTTTGAAAGTCAATGTGAAAATTTCTAAAATGATGAAATAAGAAAACATGAAATGCAAATTACTACTTTAGTTTTAGATATGCTATTGTCGAAATTGTGAACTCCTTCTAAGTATGTGAGTATCTACTGTGTAAACAACTACAATATACTAAATATTTCAAGTATTGAATACTATGAGGAATTAAATCTCTCTATGCACTTAGCTAGAAAATAAATTTTTCACATTATTATTTATCTCATTGTATCATATGGGTATATAGTTTTTAGCATAAAAACATAGCAAGCTATTGGAAGGTTGTAAAAACTTTTTTTATTTGATGAATTAAAGGTTCAAGCTCAGACACTATATCCCATGTTGATTTTAGGGTATGATTTGCTTCACTTGGAAGCTAAAGATCTCTATCCATTTATTGCTTACACTTAAAACCTTATAGAACTAAACGACCTAAGTTTCCTAAAGTAGTGCTTGAAAGTATAAGAGAATAAGGCTAGTACTTCCAAAGAATAAAATATTTGAAGACTTAGAATATTTTAGAAGAGATGTAAAGTATTCCTGTGGAACCATCATATTGTAAAACTTTCAAGGTGTTTGGTTTTTGAAATAAGAAGATGTGAGTTTGAGCCTAGATGTAGCTGCTTGAAGAGGTTAGGCTTTCACTTATTCACCAATCCTCATATTGTTCTTCTTGGTTATATGGATATTGAGACTATGGGTGATGGTTCTTAGATGTAAACTAGTCCTCAACACATTTGAAAGTTGATTAAATAGTGGGTATTGACAAGGTTATTATTTAATATAGAAAAAGAAAAAATTTTACTTGGAGTACATTAGATGTAATTTTTTATATTCATTTATCTAGTATCTTACAACTTATATTTTAATTAGACCTCATAATTTTATTAGAAATTTTTTTCTAAGTTCACATCATTTAAGAATAGATAATAAAAGATGGATTTACTTGCCAAGGGAAGAGTGTACATGTAGGGTATGTAGATTTGAAGTCCTTGTAGGTTGATGAGCAATAAGTATTCCCTACACCCAACCATATGAATAATTAGCATGTACAGATGATTTGGTTAAATTCCATGGACTATGTTTACCTAAGTGGCCTATATTCTTAAATGGTGAAAGGCATGTTTACTAGTTGTCTTCCCAATCAACACTTATGTTGATTTTTTGTATGACTAACTATGATTAAGGCATAAGATATTTATTTTTATAATTTTCATCATTTTCTTTATTGGTAAAATGATTAATTAAAAGAAGGTTTTAAATAATTAATTAACTAAACTATCTTAAATGTAGAGCATCTATTCCCACTTTCCATACACATCTTGAACATATACTAACATTGTTGGGTTATCATGTGTTTACAACTAAGGGTACCAAGTATCCATTACTGGGATTACCAAGCATTAGTATATTATGCTTGAAGTGGTCGTACTCATGGTACTGATGAATTAAAGTATTATATGCTTAATGATGAGAAGGAAAATTACACTTAAAGTAAAATACTAGAAAATAAATTTAACTAATTCAAGTACTATAATGGATAGAAGAAATCTCACTTTTATTGTTGCTTATGCAATTTTTTTGAGGTACATATGGCACTTGAATATAATTTCATATAATCAATTCGATCTATGTTGTGAACACTTAGAGGGAGATGTTTGCTAAATTTTATGAAAAGAAACTGCAAGAGTTTGATTAAAGTATCAACCAAATGGTGCCTTAAATGTAGTAGGTGCACGTACTTAGATAGGCAATGGCTAGATTAGTGTTAATACACATGCGTTAATGCATCTTGAGATGCATTAACAAGGTTGTGTCAATGCAGTTACCTTATTTATGCTTCATCATACCCCCACAACTTATTGAAAACTCATTCTAGAGGGAACAAAAATGGATCAAATTTCTTTAAAAAATGGGAGAAGTGTGGAACTAATTGAGTAACTGATTGGTTGGCTGATTCTTAAGTGCCATGTTGTATGGATTATAAAATTGGTGCAATTTACAAAGAATGAGGACACTTGAACAAAAAATGACAAGTGCTTGTTTATGAACAAGGATAGGATAAATTCATCACATTGTGCTTGGAGGCGGAGGCTCCTATGGTGTTGAGAATCCTTCATCACATCTCGATGTTGCTAGAGGCCTTGGCTATCTTGCTGTTGCTATTGAAAACTAAAATGCATTTAGGAGTACATTAATCTTCTCTTCTTTACTACATGGATCATGAGCATTCTAGGATGCTTTGCCTAGATGTGCTAATGTTGGAATATCCCATGGATGCGTCAGTGTTAGAAACATCTCCTTCATGTTGAGTTGTGAATTATTTACATTCAATGTTGAACATATAGATAAGGGTTTATAGCTCTTGGTAGTCACTGATTCTTCTAGCTAGGTTCTTAATAATAGATATTTTATCAATAAATTTGGTCTCTTTGTAAAGCTTGAACTTTGCATCATAAAGAATATAAGGAATGGCTACCTACTTCTCCAGTTCTATCTTCGGTCTTTCCTCTATTAGCATTATCAAGTTTTCATATTATAGTTTGGCAATCTTTATATATTTAGTTATCTCTTCAATTTGCAATGCCTTTAGGCAGATCTTAACTTGATTATATGCAATGAGTCCATCAAAATGGGCTACCATGCATCTCTTCTCTATTGAAGTTGTTAGATGGCCTCATTCACTTTTGCCTTGGCCAACTTGATCTTATTTTCATTGATCTCCTTAAGCATCCTGACCTAGTTCATGTAGTGGTTTTTAACTCATTCATACTTTAGGGCCTCATTCTTCTAGGTAGTGATCTCAATTGTAGTCTTTTGGCAAATAGTCCAAACCTTTTCCATCAAGAGATTTTTTTCACAGCCAACCTTCTTAGATCTAAGTTCACCTTGAAAAGTTATTTCTGCTACTAGTGAATGTAATCCATCATTTGATCTTTTTATTTCTTAGCATTCTACAAGTGATGATTATCATGGATTATCACTAGGATTTCTTTGTAAATCTAAGAAAGATCATGGTCAGTGTTATTGACCATTACTTTTGACAATGATGACTCAAAGGTTATCATCTTCTTAGCATTCTTGGCCTCTTGGTATTTTTGCTAAATCTATTGAAAAGCTTTGTATTTTGTGATTTTTGGCTTACGAATGATAGGATTAGAGAAATAGGCTATAAGTTTTATAATCTCGATGGCCAACCATCAATTACTAACAATGGCCTCCTTGAGTTGCACATTGGTGATTAATAGCTTGCTCCTTGTCTCTAATAGCTATGACTGGGTGGCTGATATATCTTCCAAGAGATCAAAGATATTTAGAATCAGTTGCTAGCTCCCACAAGTCATTCGAACACTTCCTTACGTTGGGCAGCACTCATCCTTTCATTCCAAGCTTGTGAAGATGCCTGCACATTTGCCATGATAACAACATTAGGGATAGATGGAGTAGGATTTCTTAGAACTTCATCAACATAGTCTTCCATCATCTCTATTACTATCTCTTGGCCCTTGTGTAGCATGACTAGGACCATCACTCCTTTACCTTCTTCCAGCATTATAAAGAAGGTTACTACATTCCTAGAAATTTCAGGGAATTCTTATCCTTGAATGGATATAATTACTTCTCTAGTACTAGGATTAGAGTAGATATGTGCATGATTTCTTTGTTACAAGAATAATGGTATTATTTCACTATCTAGTCAATTGATAGTGCTTATGACCACGTTTAGATGGCTCATGGCTGGACAATAGATTGAATAATTTTCACCACCTTCAAAGGTTTGTTGTAATTGTAATTACTACTCTCTAAATTTCCTTAGTCATTTTATATTTTCTAGCATTTTAGGTATTTTCTCCAGTGCTATAGGTGGTGGTGGTCATTGGTCCTCTTCTTGAAGCTTAGTAAGAGCTTTATCCTTCATTATTCTCTTCTAAGATGTAGCAAGAGATCTATAGACCATATCATTTAAGTAGAAGGCTATACCTCCTATTTTGCTAAGTTATGGTAAGGGAAGTGTCTTCCTATCCTTCTTATTCTTCTTAAAACATTTTATAGTCTTAAGAGAGATGAGTTACAATATGTTAATTGGGAATTTTTCACTTAAAGCCACACATGCCCTAATGGAGAAGGTTGTAACCTTACTTGGCCTCACTATTGGATAGAGATGATAGGCTATAGTTTTAAAATATATTTACTCTACCTTGGTGAGGGCACTATACTCCTTGTATTCCATTCTATAGCATCATTGAATTCACTCTTTCTCAGCCTCTAATTCTACTTAAGTAGATTTCTTCATCAAATTTTCCCTAGTATTGGGTAATTCGATGACTTTTACAATGGCTTCTACCAAGTATGAGATGGTGATGTCTTTTATCTTTACAATGGGATTTCCTTTTCAATTATTCTAGAAGAGGTAGATTTCCCCCATGAACCATTCCCCATTATTGGAAAGACTAGGCCATAGTGAAGACCCATAGGGTTGTGTTTGAACCTCTTCTGGTGCAAGCTCTAGGAATGGCCTAAAATTTAGCTCTTGTAGGATGGAGCTTTCAATATCCTTGGTATAGAATTTTTCTAGGTAAGCTTCAGTGAGAGTGACCTCTAGATTAGATCCTAGCCTTGTGACTTCATCCTATCTAGGTCACCCTATTTCTATTGTAGAAATTTGTTAGAAAGATTCTACCTTGGGCTCCTCTTGTAGGGATCAGGTAGCATGCATAGCCTTGACTACGTGCTCTTAGGGTTGTTATTGTTGTTGTTGTTGTTGTTGGTTCCTTCCTCCTCATGTCATTTTTTCCTAGGCTATGATGGTCCTCCTACATGCAGTCTTCTCTTAACTATCATCTACAATCACAACATAACCTAGGATTAGTTTTGTAAGCATATCCTTAGTTTTCTTTGTATATCTTTCTTTTGTTTGATCAACTTATGTTTATTGGTCAAAAGTAATTTTATTGATAAGTCCTTCTTAGGGAATGAAGACTTATGATATTATTTTATTATTTTATTTATGTACTAATGAAGGTTGATTGTTGATATTATCTCCTGTAATCATTAATTTAATATTATTTTAATATCTTATTCATGAGCAGTTAGAAAAATTTCCAAAAGATTTTCTATGAAAACCTAGTGTTTGATGTCCCCATGATGTAAAGCGTACCTTTGGTAGCTCAAGCATTGAAGAACGGGCAAAATTGGATAAGAGGTTAAGAAGTTATGACTCTTCGAAAGCTCTTGAGCTCTAAAAATGATAAAAAGTATGGATCATTGAACTTAGAAGATGAGGGTGGATGAATAAGTTCCCCAAATCAAACCTTTATAAAACAAAGTACACACATGAGTTTATGTGGCTTCCTAACTTGGATACTCCATACTCAGAGGGTAAATCACAAACACATCTTTGGACTTTTTTGCTCTCAAACTATGGTTGAAGGGTCCACACACTATACAGTCTTCAATCCCCGCTCTGGAGTATTATACTTTAGCAGTAATCACTTGACCCCACAAGGTCCCATCAGGCTTGGAAATGTGTTTTCAAGGCTTCCACAACCTTTAGAATCATAAGCTCCACATTGGAGTGTTGTACTACAACTCCAACACTCAATCTTGAAGGATCCTAACAAGCTCAAGCACATCTACCTCGTAGGACAACAAGAGAATAGAAATTACAAGGAAAGACTACAATTCAACTTGCTGAGCCTTGCACAGTTAGGTACAACACACTTTATAATGCCAAAATCCTAAGACAATGAGGAATAACAAAGAATTCAATGATTATACAATGAATACAATAAGGCTTGCATTTTTCCCAATGCACATTAAGTCTTCTTATACTTGTTGCGTAGCTAAATCCTTCTCAAAACTCATGCAATGACTAGCTAACAGTTATGGGAGATTTCTTTCTTGCATTTGAGATGTCTCTATGAATTTGTCTTTAGTTCTAGGAATATGTCTTTGTTTCCTGAAAGATGTCTTTCTGAAGTCTCCATCCTAGAAGACGTCTTTGCTCAATGAAAAATGTGTCTCTGTAATTGATCTGCATTATGTAAAGATTTCTTTGCCTCATGAAAGACATCTTTGGCTGGGGAAAGATGTCTTGCTATTTTTAAAAACATCTTTCTAAATTTTCTTTGAGTTGACCCCAAATCTTCCAAGAAGTCTACTACTTCCCAAAGACATCTTTCTTCATCTTCCTTTGCATGATGAATCCTTTGTTTCTTGTCCTATAAGCACAACAATTACAAAAATAAGCAAACAAACATGTTTTCCATTTTTTTAATGTTTTGACATACCAAAACCATAAGGTCCACAATCTCCCCCTTTTTGGACATAACCAAAAAGGTCAAACCTATAGATATATATCAATATATACACACAAGTATCATAAAAGATATTCTAAGAAAAGCATGAAGACATATAAAGTTCTATGGTAGCCAAGGATTAGGATAAGTGTGGAGGATCAATAATATGTGAATTAAGTAAAAGAGGTAGAATAAAAATCAATAGACCACATAGAGATAACCGAAAAACACATCATCTATCCATAACCATTTGCAAAATATTTCACATCAAACTACTTATAAGCATCTCGGAGTACAACTATTCACAGATCAATCACATATGTGCAAAGTCTCAAAATCACATAAGTGAGAGCCACAAAATGTTTCATCCTTTTTGATCACCAAAAGAAGAGAACAAACAACATTTAGAGGTTTTAATCACTAACCTTAGTAGCATCCTTAGATTTAGAATCTACCACTGCTCAAGATGGATGATATATCTTCTCCTCATCATCAACACTGCTAGTGCTAGGATATCTAAATTTCTGAGTGTCCTCATCTAAGGACTCAACTTGCTACACTAGAGCCTACCTAGGATGAAGCTTCACTCGAAACCAAGAGGAAGTTGGTGGAGCTAGTAGCTACTAAACTGGGACCAATTGGAATGTGGTCACAAAGATTCTTTCCATAACTAGTTGCTCAAAAGAGTTAAGAGCATCAGCATTAGATGAAGTAGTAAAAGTAGGAGGGACTAGAACATGATGCTCCAGCTACTACATGGAAGCATGGTACTCCCCCTTAACACTAACTAGGGCTACCTCTGGCTCAGAATTTGACTCCATCCCTAAGTTGTAAGTTCATGAAGGGCTTGCTGTTAAAGAACGACATAGAGGAACAAGAGCATCATCCTCATTATTAGAGATAGGAGTGATGACCTCCTCAAATACTTGTCCATCAAAGAAAGAAGGAATCCTAGCCTCATCTAAGCTCTTATGTAAGTAAGAAAGGTTCCTCCTAAGCTTCCCAATGGCTCAGGCAATGGGTCTAAACATCCTCTTCAGAGAGGAAGTAATTTGAGCTCTAGAAGATTTTGATCTTCTCAACTATGGTGAGGCCTCCTTCTTTTGTTTTGGTAATCTAGCACTAGGTCTTGCTGCTACTATGTGAGAAGAACTCCTCTTTTTTATGTACTCATCGAGACTCCACTTGCCTTTAAAGAAAGGCAACTCTGGAATAGGTATATCCTTTTGAAAAATCAAGATGTTGATGAGGTAAGGATGCCCAAGGATTCTCTCCTCAGTATAGAGGCTCAAAATGTCTCTACAAAGAGTGTGCTCTAGATCTAATGATAACCCTGTAAGCAAAAAATATAGTACATAGACCTAGGTTGGTAGTAAATAACTATTACTTCCTCCCTTCACCATTATATTATACAAAATAATAAGTGACAAGGTGGAGGCATTTGGAGTCATCTTGCTCAGGTCAATGTGACCTCGATCAAAAGACATATCTCTCCCAAAAAATACATCATAGGATTCATCATGAGCTATGGGCATAATACCATTTGTGTAAATGTCATGCATAGACTCTATAGTAACCCAAAAGACATAAAGACTGGAAATACCCAAAAGTGCATTAACAATTTGAGGAGATACTTCAACAATAATCCCACCAATAGTGGATGTAAAAGCCCCCACAATATCATCAAAAATAACAATGTTATAGTAGAATTCTCAAATTAACACTTTAGGCAAAAGAAATTTCATAAAATGAATATAGTCTAGTTCTAAAGCTTAAAATAATCCAACAGAGCTTGTTGTCTATGCAAAGGGAAATTAATAGAATGCTCAGAAACAATAGTAGTGGTTCTTATAGTTTCAAACTTATGCTAAGCATTTGTACTATAAAGCTGAGTGTATGAGGGTAGTGCACTACTAGAAATTTCTCTTGCATGTTTCTTGGAAGGATTTCTGGATGTACCAATCTTCTTGTAGGCCATCTCTATGAAAATCACTATGAATGATGGAGCCCTAGTCAATTCTATGTGGTCTCTATGGAAGAATACAACAAAAATGCGGGTTTTATCTTTTATAACCAAGGGTAAATGAGGGCTTTGAACAAAAATTGAGACATATTTTTTAACAAAAAGATGTCTTTTTTGCATGTAAAAGATACAGTAGATGTGTTTCATTTATAGAAGACGTCTTTCTTCAAAATTCAATATGAGGTTTTGGAAAGCTGGCATTGGTTTATAGTCTTAATTAAACCTTGAAAACAAAAAGAAAAAGTTACCTCTACCTACCTATCATGATGTTGGAAGACCATGGTGTCTAAAGAGCTAAAGAATTTGTTTCTTCTTTTGAGGAATCTCCTTTGAATCGAACTTCCCCAATGTCTAATGCATGACTTCCTCTTATAAATTTCTTAGGGAAAGTGTCTTAATGCTCTTGATCCTATTTAATTCTCCATTCCCTTTTGATAGACTTGGTCCTTAGGGTTGACTTCCAATCTTCTTTGTGATCCTACATAAAACCCTTTCTCAGTGCACTTTGATAAAACCAAGGAGTCTTGTGATATGTCCATGTAGCCATATGATAAAAATTTAGATTTCACTCCCATTTTTTATACCAAATCTTGTTACAATAATAACATCTAATTCTCCTATTGGAAAAATAACTAGAAGTACCAAACCTTTGAGGGCTTTTATGTTGGATAGAGTTTTCTTTTGATGTAGAGTCCTTGTTCCTTAATGGTTTCTTTAGATGAGATGAAGGTTCTTCTTCTTGGTGGCAACATCTAAGTTCACTTTTCTCTTGTGCGCTTCTTCCTTGTCCAAGAATCATTTGAAGAGATTCTTTTTCTTTCACCAGTCTTTCATTCACTAGGCTAACATCAGCAAGTTCTTCTTTCATCTACTCACATGATTTAGCTAGTGCTTCATTCTCAACCTTAAAGTCTAAGTATTTTTTATTAAGATAAGAAATAGTTAAGTTTAATGAGGATATTTCTTGAACTTTAGACTTGAATTTTTTATTTAACTTAGTGCAAAGATTTTGAAAATTTAAAGGTTCTTTACATAATAAATTAAACCTCTCATTGTCATTTAGTTCATCGTTTGATGAACCACCATTAGTGAGAGCTATGTAGATGAGTTGAGAATTTCTTGCATTAGCCTCCACTTCTTATTCACTCTATTCCCCATCATCCCAACTTGTATAAAAGTTGGTCTTCTTTCCTTTTCTAAGGGATTTATTCTTGTATTGCATTCTGAGGCTACTAGGACATTTGGAGGTCACATGAACTCTACCTCTACACATCCAACATTCTATAGAAGAAAAATAAAAATTAGAGTTTAAAAAGTTCTTACTTCTTTCTTTACCTTTAGGTTGATCAAAGATTTGTGGATATGTTCATTTGTTCTTCCTAGCAATTAGTTGTAGCTTTCTAGTGAGAAAGGCAATCTCATCTTCATTGCCCTCTTCATGCTCATTGAGTTCCTTCTCCTTTGAAGTAGTCTTTAAGGTTATGGGTCTTTCTTGAATAGCTCCTTCACTTATGAGATTCATTTCATAAGTGATGATAGCACTTTTAAGCTCTTCAAATTTTAAGGTAAGAAGTCTCTAATTTCTTCCATCACTGTGACCTTAGGCCTGAACTTTAGTTATAGAGTTTTGATCATTTTGATGATGACGTTGCTTTTGGGGCAAGTCTTTCCCTATTCTTCTAATGGCTACAACAAGATTTTTAGCTCTAGAAAAATAATCCTTCATTTTCTCACCTTCTCGCATTTTGAGTTTATCATATTCACTTTGTAGAATTAACAATTTTGATTGCTTAACAATAGAGGTTCCTTCATAAGTATATTCTAAAGTTTGCCAAATTTCTTTAACCATTTTACATCTTGCCACCCTATTGAATTATGATTTATTCAATGCACAATATAAACAATTGTTTGCTTTTGAATCAAACATGAACTTATCCTTTTTCTCTTGAGACCATTTGTGGTGAGGCTTGATGATGTTGGTGGTGCTATCAATAGGTGGAGTGTAGTCTTCCAAGTTTGATTCCTAGACTTCATACTCCATGGATTTGAAGAACCCTTACATTTTGGATTTCCAATAGGTGAAGTTGAATCTGTCGAACATGGATGGCTTTTTGTAATACGTCCCCTCCATTGTTCAATCTTGAAGTTGATGATGAAAAAAAGAGTACCAGGCTCTGATACCACTTGTGGATTGTTGAACTTAGAAGGTGGAG
>MNCI01008800.1:1106284-1240678 GCA_015680685.1 Gnetum montanum
ATGCATAAGTTTCCCAAATTAAACCTTTATAAAACAAAGCACACACATAAATTTATGTGGTTCCTCAACTTCGGTACTTCACACTTGGAGGGTAGATCACAAGCACACCTATAGACCTTGTTGATCTTAAAATGTGATTGAAGGATCCACACCCTATACAATATTCAAGCCCCACTCCATAGTGTTGTATTGCAGCACCAATCACTCATTGCTACAAGGTTTCATTAGGCTTGGAAATGTGATTTCAAGGCTTCCCTAACCTTTACAATCTTGAGCTCTACACTAAAGTGTTGTACTATAGCACAAAAAAATCAATCCCACAAGATCCCAACAAGCTCAAGCACATCAACCCTATAGGGGAACAAGAGAATGACTAGTACAAGAAAAGATTGTAAGTCAATTTGTTAATCCTTGCATAGTTAGGTATAGCACACTTTACAATGCCAAAATGATAATACAATGAGGAGCAATAGAGAATTCAATGATTAGAAATGATTATACAATGAATATAATAAGGCTTACACTTTTCCCAATGTGCATCAAGTTTTCTTATAGCTATTGTGTTGCTTAGTCCTTCTCGAAAATCATGTAACGGCTAGCTAACAGTCATTAACAGTCATGGGAGACATTTTTCTAGCATTTGAGACATCTCTCTAAATTTGCCTTTAATTCTAGAAAGATGTATTTGTTTCCTAAAAGATGTCTTTCTGAAGTCTCCATCCTAGAAGACATATTTGCTCAATGGAAGATGTCTTTCTGTATTTGGTCTGCATTATGTAAAGACATCTTTACCTCATGAAAGACTTTTTTGGCTAAGGAAAGATATCTTGCTATTTTTGAAGACATCTTTCTAAATTTTCTTTGAGTTCACTCCAAATATACAAAGATTTCTACTACTTCCCAGAGAAACCTTTCGTCATCTTCCTTTGCATGATGAATCCTTCATTTCTTGTCCTACAAGCACAACAATCACACAAACAAGCAAACAAACTTTTTTTTTTTCATTTTTCTTAATGTTTTGATATACCAAAACCATAAGGTCCACAACAAGTCCTCATGCATTTGGAAAAAATGGTGAAAATGGGCTAAGTTTCATGCATATATATAGGCTTTTTTATGTAGCATCAATGGGGATGCATCGATAGGACTGCATTGACTAAGCCCACTGTGTCAACGAGGATGCATCAACATAGCCATTTACATAAATTTTACTTCAAGATATTAAGGGATTTTGTATGAATATAAGATTAAAAAAAAGAGTTAAATTGGAGCCAAAAAGTTAGAAAAGCATAGAAACCACATAATTGAGGGTATTCTTTAAAAACTTCAAGCTATTTGAGCATATGGGATGAGTTACTAGAGGATGTTTCTGATGCTGAAATAAAAAAAAGTAGATGTTTCAAGCTATTGAGATGATTAATTTACAATTATTTCAACGGATAGGGAATTGTACTTAAGATAATTCAAAAGAGATACAAGTAGGTCCTTCCCAAAGGAGGCTTATGCCTAATATTAGTGCCCTTTCATTCAGGTGGTCATAACTCCATCTCATTGATACCTCTTGCACAAATGAGAGAAATGGTGAGAATTTTAGAAGTTTGTTGGCCAAAAGTATATAGCCATGAGGATCTTTGTGTTTGTCCTCCTTTGTGCATAGTCCCTCTTACAAGGACCCTCATGATCATCTTGGAATACTCTAAATTGATCTACATTAAGCACATACCATCGCATTTAGCCATTGGCACAAACCATGTAGAGGTTGCCTTTGATCTCCATGTAATGTTTGATTTGGTAAAGAAAATATTGTTTCTTCCTATTATCCTATTTAGTATGAGTCTCCTGCATGAGTAGATATTAGAGGAAATTTTCATACTAATTCGTGACCCTTGGTGCATGAACTTCAGTGGACTTAGCAAAGAGAAGTTTATTTGGAAATTGGTTAGATAAATATTCTTTTTCATAATTGTTATTCCATCTTAACTAAGATAAATGATCTACAACTATATTCTTGGTCCCTTTTCTATCCACCATGGTGGTTTTAAATTCATGTAAGATCACCAACCACCATATAACATGGGGGCTCACTACTGGATTGTTCATTAGGAAGTAGATTGCACTATGGTCCCTATGCATAAAGATTTGGTATCCAAGCACATAATGCATGAATTTTTCCAAGGCATACATCACTACCATGAGTTCATTTTTGGTGTTGATGTAGTTAAGTTGCCCATCCACAATGCTTCTACTTGCACAATGGATATAATATGTAGATTTTTGATTATCCATTTGTGTAAGAACCACTCCTAAGTCATAGTTAGTTGCATCCATCATGATGTGAAATTGTTTGGATGAATTTTGGATGCATAGAATTGAAGTCTCTATGAAATTTTTCTTTAATTTTTGGAATGCTTATTTACATTCTTTGGTCCATTCAAAGAGTGCATCCTTCTTGGTAAATTCTACCAATGGTTTGGTGATTCTAGAGAAACTTTTAATGAAGCACCTATAGTAATTGATGTGACCAAGAAATCATCCCATGTCTTTGATAGTTTAAGGTTGTCTAGTTATTTCTTAGCCTTACCTTTTTAGGGTCTACCTGAATTCCTTTTCCTAAACTTTTATGTCCCAAGACAATGCCATCTTGGATCATTAAGTGGCTTTTCTTCCAGTTAAGCCATAGGTTTATTTCCACATACCTTCTTAGTACCTACTCAAGATAGTCCAAGGCTTGTTTAAAATTAGTACCATAGGTGGAGAAGTCATCTATGAATACTTCCACACTACTAATAATTTGCTACTAAAAGATACTTAGGACTAAGTGTTGAAAAGTTGCATGAGCATTCTAGAGGCCAAAGGGCATCTTCTTATATGTGAAAGTTCCCAAAGGACTTGTAAAAGTTATCTTAGGTTGGTCTTCTGGTGCAAGTTGGATTTGGTTATATCCACTATATCCATCCAAAAAATTATAGTAATTGTACCTTATAATTATATCCAATACTTTGTCCACAAATGACAATGGAAAATGATCTTTGAAGATGGTCATGTTCAATAACCTAAAGTTTATATAGACCCTCCATTATTCTCCTTTATTTAACATAATAATGAGTGGGCTTACTCACTCATTTTTTGCCATAGAATAGATGAATCCTACCTTAAGAAGTTTTTCAATTTCAGTGTTGAAAAATTATATTAGCTTTGGGTTCAATCTCCTTTCTAGCTACCTTTTCTATTTAAGGGTGGAGTCTATATAGATTCAGTGCTAACATATGTGTGGATCTATTCTAGTTAATTCATCATATGACCAATAAAAGGTTGTTGGCTTTTTTTTACCACTTTTAACAACTTCCCTTTCTATTCTTTAGTGAGATTGACATTGATTATTACTGGCTTACCATTATTAAGAAATACATACTCCAAAGTTATTAGTAAAGATTTGAATTTAAGAGGTTTTTGTTTAAAATCATTAGGGATTTTCAACTGTCTTCAATCCATTTTAGCTTTTGTGTGGAAGAGTTGACTTTTAATTTTCTCCATTTCACTCATTTTATCAATATAAGCACTTGTGAGAAGTTCAACTAATTTCATGCACATTGTTAAACTAGAGGAAGCATTTATTATCAATCATTGGGTATCTTCTTGTTTTGTGATTGTTCCTTACATGCACCTTTGGATTTCTAAGATTTCAACATACTTTTTGCATTTTCTAATGGATGTGCTCTTTATGGCCTAACTTTTTGGCACATAATGGCACCCTATGTCACTGTACATAATCCATGGTACCATGTTTTTATTAACTTTTCTAAAGTAATTTTCCTTGGAAATTTCTAAGAAAAGGTCTATGATCCCTAGCTTGGCATCAATTGTTGATGGGATGCGATATTGCATGGGCTGTGATATCACGTACGTGATATCGTGTCAATCATGATATCGCATCCCCCACGATATCGCATCTTCCTTTGCGATATCACGTAAGCGATATCGCAGTGCATTGCCAAATCTATAAATAAGAGGTGACTCTCCCTTATTTGAGTATTAGATGTTATATTGTAGCGAAGCTTTGGCAGTTTTCCCCCTCCAGAGATAGAATATTTTCCAGTGTCTGCCTGCAGTGTGATGAATGTAATTGTACGACATCCTTTATTCGAGTGTGACGTACTTGGACACACACATGACCGGAAATAAAGATCAAGATTACTTCATCATTGTAGCATTTACTTTATTTATTTATTTATTTAATTGTTATTTACTACTTTCCTAATTAGTCTCTCTCACCCTTATCTCCTAGCAACGTGGAATGAGTACGACTTAATTACGAGCATTTAAGTGTGACTACTTGGTAACCCAGTAGCGTACCTAGGATCTGCGCTTGGTAATCCCAGTGGTAGTCATGCACGAAGTCCAAGATATGTACGGATAATCAAGGGATGGATGCTCATCGCACTTAGGCTAGATTAGATTCTTTTACCCTTTCTCTCTTAGCTTAGATAATATTACTTTCTATTGCCTTTAGGAGTAGCATTAGATTAGGAAACCCATCATACACCTCACTCTGGACTAAATCATACGTGACAAATATAATACTAGTCCAGGTGGGAAGACAATGAACTGCGACCTAAGGATAACTATCTAGGTGCCACAACTAGTTCGTCTGCGGAGTTTGACTGGATCACGTGTGTAACGCTCGTATTCATATGGTTGAGTGTAGGGATACCTCGCCACTCATCATTGCCGCCGTTGTCGAGGACGGTGCTAGTTATCTAGATTAGTTATATCATAAAAGGTTGTTGTAAAGGACTTAATGATATATGTTTTAGAAGAAATAATTATTAAAAGTCACATAAATTCACACACAACCATGCCTCTCCTACAAGATCATGATAATGCCACACTTAGTGAGGAAGTTCATTGGAGAACCAACGAACTATATGTCGATGAAGATTGGAGTATACAACCTGAGGTAGGGGTTTCTTATAAACATGAACAAAAACAACGTCATCCCAACACATGAACGCATAACTTACTTGATGACAATGAACCCCTACTAGCCACTACAAGCCTAACGCAAATACAAGAGGCTATTCAAATCTCACGTAGGCATTGTAAAGAGAGCCGTCTACCCAGGCTTGATTTAAACAACTTCCCTACTTTTTTAGGAGGCTATGACTTAGATTCGCATCAACATTTACAAGCCTTCTACGATGCGTGTGCATGGAACAACATTGATAACAGTTGGCAAAAACTTAAGCTCTTTCCTATGACACTTGTTGACCAAGCAAAAGTATGGTATAGATCATTAAAACCAAATTCGATACGATGCTGGTCAACAATGGTAGAAGTTTTTAACGAAAAATATCAAACCTATGCAAGAGTGTCAACCTTGAGGAAACAAATCCAAGGATGGAAACAAGCACAACATGAACCCTTGGACATGGCATTAGAAAGATATTATGCACTATTAAACAACTGTCCAGGCCATGGGTTTTCCAAGGAAAGGCTAATGTGCCATATCATTGATGGGCTACGTAATGAAACAAGAGAGACCTTAGAAATGTATGCCCAAGGTCAACTATATGAACTATGAACCCATCAAATCCAAGAGCTTATTAAGCGGGTAGCAAAAGAATAAGGAGAACTAGCTACATGGGAGACTGTTGAAAAACATCAATGGGACTAGAATTCCAACTTAACAGAGGTCCATGATCATCAAAAGGAGAAATCAACCAATCTCGAGGTGGAAACATCATCTTTTCCAATACAACAAATATTAGAAGAAGCTGAGGCAAAGATCAATAAGATGTTAGACTGAACGTATCAAAAGTATGGAGAAGTTATTGATATCATTGGAGATAGAGTTTTAACAACCCAAGAAGTAGGACAAAACATTAGACAATCTGAAAGAAGGGATAAGGAAAATAATAGCTCAATTGCCAATCATACGTATGAATGCAACATATGCCTGTACAATCACCCCAAAGGCCAATGCCCAATCTTGTCACAATTACATGAGCATTGGGGAAATACATTACATCCAAAGTTTGTATAGAGATACTGTGTTCGATCATAGTGGCAACAATCCCAGTCATGGGGGAGACCAACCCTAGACTGGCGGTACCAGTCTTATCATCCGAATCCAATTGTTTATCAAGTTCAACATCTTGTTTCCGCAACTGGGCCACCATACTCTATCGCACCACATTACTATTCTCCACAATACTATCAACCCATGCCTTCAACACAACCACCACATTGTGCACCTTGTACTCCTCCTAATTTTCAACATTCTAATCTTTTTGCTCCTACTACATTGCCACCAACTGTTCCTAAGGTACCTACACCACAACAACAACCCATGAATGACACTTATGCTACTACTAATAACAGCAGTGAAAAGCCTCCTTAACATCAAATGCATCCTTTCTTTAAACATGGTTGTAAGAAGGGACAACACAATTCCAAGGCCACTACATATTCCAACCTAGCACAAGTCCTACACTTTGGTGCATCCTTATCTTCGAACCCAACACCTCATGTAACTTCATCAAGGCCACCAACTCACACTCCAACAATCATACGGCCCAATGAACACAGACATGGAGAATGAAAACCTAATCCTTTCATACCATCTAACGGTCCCAAACATCATAGTGTGTTAACTCGTTATCTGGGAACTACATCGCACAAATTGCCCCACTATGCTTATTATAATCAAGTGTGTGAAACCCGATGGGGTATATATGACCGAGCCAGAATACTTCCAAAATGCAAGGATTCTCATTGTCAATTATTAATCCTTGCCATCCTCAACCATTTAGCTATGAGGGATATCCCTCATTCTAATAACAAGCAGGATTAATAATCACTTTTTATTTTTCTTTTGATTTTACAACTTTTTGTTTTCCAGTTTTTCATTTTTTCAACTTTTTGTTTTATCTTTTTGTCTTTTTGTGTTTTTGTATTTTTATGTTTTTGTAAGTAATCTCATCTATGAATAAAACACTCATGTGGATTGTTGGTTGAGGTGTGTTCTATGTTATTAAGTCTCGAGCAATCAATTATTTCGACAGTGAGCCCATTACATCCACTCATCCATTCTACAAATAAGAGGTTATGTTCGAGGGTATAGTGATATTCTTGGAATTCTTAAAAATTAAAATTAATTTTGTGTTCATTGTACCCAGAATGAAGAAGGATGGACCAAGAGGGAACGATTAGGGTGTGACATCAAGAGGACTTGTGGATTCTCTTTGGTGATGTCTGTGAGAGTTATCATGCAATGTGGTCGTACTAAGATCCTTGTAGATCTAATGAAAAATGGGAGTAAGAGTAACCAAAAGGGCACTCAAAAATTAATGTTATTCTAGGGGGTCCCACCGGAAAGACATGCACCCATGCCTGAAGGTTGATGGCTTCTCTGGATTAAGCAATTGAAAAAAAAAAGAGAAAAAGAAAAAGAAAAGTGCCACAAAACAAAAATCACTCCTCCCTTGAATTAAATGCCAAGTGATCGTACGCCTTATTGTTATGGTAGTCTCATAAGTTCTCATCATGAGATGAAACAATGTGATGTCACTGGTTAGAGGAATGAACTTGGTCTTGATCTTGGAATGATGGGTTATTGACACATTATTCATGCTTTACACGCAGGATTCACTATGCCCTGGGTCAGTTACCTCATGTCCCAATCTCTACGATCCCTTCTATACTTCGTCTCATCTCACTATTCTTGTAATTGTAGCTCGTGTTGTGTGTAACATAGAATTCTTACCTCATTCCAATGATATTTAAATGTGTGTGTTATGTGGAGTTAGTGCGGATTACATTTAACCCTTCTAGTGCCCACGGACACTATAAGTGTGGTTACACAAGGGAATTATAGGTTGAAACCTGCTTTGGGGAGGAACCACTTGTGTAATTTTTTGTAATCTTCACTTATGCCATAGCTCACACACACCAATTCTAACCCTCAGTATATTTTTAACGATTTTCTTTCCCTATTATTATCTCTCTGAATTTTAACATTCCTATGTGCCATCACATGACCTTTTTTTCTTACCACCCAAGGTTTTATTGATAAAATCCACATTGTCATCATTAATTGTGCCTCTGGACATAATGAAATTGCCCTAGAACCCTTAGTAATAGCCAATGTCCTCAATTTTCAATGTTAATTTTGAAAAAAAATCTTTAAAATTGAAGTTTTTTCCTCAAGCTTATATGTCAGTAGGACGTTATATCGCATACGCGATGTATCGTACGCGATATCGCATCCCAAAAAACCTATAAATAAGTGACCCCCTCACAACACTTAGCATCATTTCTTGCCATTCACGTGGGGGAGCTTTTCAAATTTTTCTCTGCAACTTGCGATTGAGCGACCCTTGCTTTTCTCACTATATTTTGCTCGCTGGTACTTCGAATTTAATTCCGTTTGAACCTACTTGAACCCGGAGTGTTCAGCTTAGTCGTGGGGGAGGGACACTTGCCGAAAAGTGCCTAAATTTTTTTTGAAATTTATCATCGCCCAAAGGACATCAGCTAGCGTAATTAACTATAACACTTAGAATAATTGTGCCTAAAAATCATTTAATCCCTAGGTATACCGAGAAACTAAAATGGAAACCACCTAAGTCACAGGACTCATTATTACAAACTTTTGGGCACTATCAGACGTGATAACATAAGATCATTAATTAAGGTAAGCAGTAAGGTAGATCTTAACTTCAAAAACAACCTTACTAGTGCTTGGACCGTGTGATTGTAGATGGCCTCGAAACGTGGACAACAGGAGGGTCCTACCCAAGGTGGAAGAAAACGAGCTAGGAGAGGTGGAAGACAAAGACTTGCCGGAAAACATGCAAAACAAGAGGAGCAATCATTCAGCATTCATCAAGACAAACCTCCTACCGAACGGTTTGGGCAGGCAGAAGGAGGAGCTGCTGCAACACCTAAATCAGGATAACAACTCACATTGCCCCAAGATTGTGTTTAGGCCATCCACGAGAAGTTCACATTCGTTGTAGTGTGGAATTGAACTTTGAATCATTTGTGGAGTTCGCTCTTGAGGCCATTAGGGATCACCTCAAAGGATCCCCATTATGGCCTACCCTCTCTGAAAGCGGTGCCTGGTACCTAGGAGAGACGTACCAATTTTGGCACAATAGGAAGTAAGGCACCACTATTAATATTTGTGGTGTGACAGTTGACTTCTCTACATAGGCCATTTCAGAAGTGTTAAACCTTTCGAATACAGGGCCCAAGGTTGCTCGGTTATCCACCTGTTCAAACCCTGATGTGCGAAAGGAGTGGTTGGAGAAGGATTATGGCAGGGATAAAGCATTTGGTGAGTTGATGACAGAAGAGAGGGTTTACTTCAAAATCGGAACATATCACCTCTTCCCCACAAAGGGCCTTAAAAGAATATTAACATATGCGGCTAGAGGATGTGTAGTGTTGATGAAAAAGGTTAACGCTAACCTACCCCATTTATATTTGACAGAGATCCTGAGGCATTTTGAAGAACGAAAGATAGGGAAGATGGTGCTGCCTTTTCCTTGTCTTATCAAAAAGCTTTGCCGACGTGATGGTATTCGGGGATACACCAATGATGTCCTCCAAAAGGCCCAGAATGCTTCATATGCTGAATTGCTTAAAGCGCTAGCTCCCAGAAAAAGCACTGGCAAAGAATTGGGACCAGAAGAAGAAGAAGAACAGATGGCTGAGCTAACTGCAACTCAACTTGCAGGACCCAGTCAACCTCTAGCCACGGGCCCCAGCCAAAAACAGGAAGCAAGGCCTAGCACAGGCCAAGATCAGCTGTTGCCACTGTAAGACTACAGACCGTTGATGAGCCATCTTAGGGCCATCGCTGAGACAGTCAGTTGGGGAAGTCATGATGATGCAAACCTCTTCCACGTCATTAGTGATGTCATTCAGCCTACGGTTTCATTAGATCGCACAAGGGGGGAAGTATCCATTCAAACAAGAGGAGGGAAAAGTATATGGTCACAACAGATCTTAGGAAAAGCAGCATCTTTCCAGGTGCATTTAGAGACTAGTGAAGGGGCCACTATGGTGGTCATGCAACACTAGAATGCCACGAGAGCTGTAGAAGTGGTCACAGACCACATCAAAGAATCCTTCAACGTACCTATTGTGCCACCGGCAGATATCTCAAGAGCATGGGATGCTCAAACTTTAGCCGAAACCTCAATGACTCCTACAGAACATGAGGATGCACTTAATTGATTACTACAAACATGTCAAGTTCTGATGTTCCTGTTTGACATCCCTCAGGATGTTATGACAATTCAGTCAGACCTCATTTCCACAAAAGGGAAGCTGGTCTTAATAGAAGTGAGGGCTAAGCATGAGGAAGCAGAAGTGAAAAAACTACAAGAGCAGCTCGTGGCCTTACAAGCAGTACAGCGAAACCCTCTGCAATTTGTTCCTGTAGACTAGCTAGATAACTCTAGAGCTGAGAAACTAACAAAGTTAATTGTAGAGAATAAAAAGGTGGCTGATGAAAAGAAGAAGGCTATTTTGGATCCCTCCATAGCACAGGCACAAACTCATGTGCATCTTAAGGCACTCAAGGCCTTGCAAGAAGAAAATAAATAGCTTGCGATTGACAACCTTTAGTTGACCATTGTAGAAAAAAAAAGAATGTTCTCGATGAACACTTTCATCAACTACAAGAAAAATTCATCTGGATCAACCAAGATGTAAGCTATTTAGCCAGAGAAAGTCAAACCCTCTCAATGGAGGAGGTATGCACCATTCATCAAAAGTTAGCGATTGAGATAAGCGTGTGGCAGAATGAGGCTAAACAACATGAGAAGCCGAAGGAGCACTTCCGTGATCAAGTGGGGATGTATAAACAGGTCCTTGAAAAGGAGATTCATAAGGCCAAGGCCCAAATCAACACTATCAGTGCTCAACACACTGACTGGTGGGTCATATTGGACACATATGCCCTCGCCCACCAAGCGGAAGTTAAAATTGGGACCTGTAGCTTCAAGACTTAACAGAGTACATGGAGTTGGAAAATCTAAGATATGCTAGTTTTTTCATGTCAACAACAGGGTGCCCAAGGTCAGAGCTCGAGCAGCAGGTAGCAACACCCACATCAAATACAAAGCAAAATTTGCAGAGCTCAAGAAGCTGGTGGAGAAATTAGATGTTACAAATTTTGAACTCAAGGTGGTAAAAGCCAGCTACCAGGGACAAAAAGATGTCGTAACAAACTTAGATCGATAGCTAGTAGAATTTCATGAGTATAAGGATAAAGCTAGAGCCTATGAGGAGGAATGATGGGTGTTCACATCTTAGTATGTCAAGGCCAACTAGATGTTTCCGCAACTACCCTGTCCGTGGGAGGTGCCGACTCCATCAAACGTTGAAACTTTAGCATGGACGACACAAGACCCTTGGATCAAAGAGAAGAAGCTCCAGGCCATACTTCAACACCATTAAGCCTCAATACTTGGAGCACAAGATAAAGGGAAGGCACCAATGGAGAAGCCACCACCACCAGGAACTACATGAGTTCCAAATTTTTGTAGTTGTAGTATATTCTGTGTGTTGTGTCTTTATTTTTTTTTCTTCCCACACTGTGACACCATCACATTTCTCCATCTAATAATCCCATACCTATCCACTATGCAATCACTGTAACTCAAGCATGAAATTTTATTCAGTCGTGGGGGTATGATGGGAGGCGATATTGCATGAGCTGCAATATCGCGTACGTGATATCTCGTCATCCACAATATTGCATCCCCCGCAATATCACATACGCAATATCACAGTGCAGCACCAAATCTATAAATAAGAGGTGCCTCTCCATTATTTGAGTATTAGATGTTAGATTGTAGTGAAGCTCTAGCAGTTTTCCCCCTCCAGAGATAGAATATTTTCTAGTGTCTACCCGCAGTGTGGTGAATGTAATTGTATGGCATCCTTTATTCGAGTGTGACGTACTTGGACATGCACATGACCAGAAATAAAGATCAAGATTCTTCATCATTTTAGCATTCACTTTATTTATTTATTTATTTAATTTTTCTTTACTGCTTTCCTAATTAGTCACTCTCACCCTTATCTCCTAGCAACGTGGAATGAGTACGACTTGATTACTATCATTTAAGTGTGACTACTTGGTAACCCAATAGTGTACCTAGGATCTACGCTTGGTAATCCCAGTGGTAGCCATGCACGAAGTCCAAGATGTATATGGATAATCAAGGGACGAATGCTCATCGCACTTAGGCTAGATTAGATTCTTTTACCCTTTCTCTCTTAGCTTAGATAATATTACTTTCTATTGCCTTCAGGAGTAGCATTAGATTAGGAAACCCATAATACACCTCACTCTGGACTAAACCATATGTGACAAATATAATACTAGTCTAGGTGAAAAGACAGGGAACTATGACCTAAGGATAACTGTCTAGGTGCCACAACTAGTCCATCTGCAGAGTTCGACTGAATCACATGTGTAATGCAGTTATTCGTATGGTTGAGTGTAGGGGTACCTCACCACTCATCAATTTTGCTTAACTAGACTATTTCCATAATAATTGGGAAGTCTCCCTTATAGTTGTGCACATGCATTATCAAGAAATTCAGTAGATAAAACTATCTACAAATGGTGGTCATAACATCCTTTACCAATCCCAAGGAAATAGTGATGGATTGATCAATGAACTCTAACCTAATATTACATTTATTTAGTGGAGGCATATTCCAAGTTTTATACATCTCTTGAGAGATTGGGCTCACCCCGAAACTTGGGTCTAGTAAAGCCTTACATAGATCATTTTTAATAATTTGCAAGTAGATTAGAGGACTTTTAGGATCAAATATTTTTTGGAAAGGTGTCCTACCTTGATCTAATTAGTAACTACATGAGTTAACATGAAAATATGCACATTTTGGGACCTCTCATTTGAAGGAATCTTGTTGATAATTCCTGATGTAATTTGTGAAGGATTAGCAACCCCAAATGCCTACGAAGGTTTAGGTGGATTATTAGGTCTGAAGAAAGCCCTTTTCTGAGACTTACGCTAAGAACCACTTGAATTGTAATATGGTTGTAAGTTCATGGCCCTTGTGGCATTACATTGTTGAGGCTGTGATGAAATTTTACCTTGCATAGGTAATGTTGGTGGTAAGGCAATGGAATTGGAAGATGTACAGTATTATGGTGGATAATGAGGAGGATAAGTGGAAGGAGATTCAGCTCATGGATTGGTTACTCTATTATATTTAGAATGAGAAAAAGAAGCATGGCATGCAGAGTCACTAGGAGATATGGGTTATTAGATATAATAGCCATATGGGTTCAATTGAAGGTAAGGATATTGTTGCCTAGTGGTGGCATCCCCCATGACTGTGGGGTTTTCCATTAATGATAATGATCTTGAGGTTATAGTGGCACTTTACTTGGATAATACTATTGTTGGTAGAAATGCTGCTAATAATTTCCTTGTAGATAAGGCAATCTCCTAGGTGGTTTCATTTTTAAAAAATTTTAGGTTCAAGGTATAAATCTCATATTCTTGTAGATGGGACAGTACAGGGCAACATCCCTTAGAATATTTATACTGGAAGATGTCACATCCTTCTTTCTCTATCTCTGAATCTACAATCTCATCAAATGCTATAGCCTTACCTTTCTACAAATAGTAGTCCTTTCCTGTATCTTTTCTTTTCCTTCCATCCTTTCTTGGTTCCCTTGCTTCATTTTCTCCTCCACAATCTTTAGAGCAGTTTGGAACTTCTCATCCAAGGAGTCCTACATTTTGTCCATCTTGGCCAATATTTCTGTGATAGATTTTTCAATGGGCAAGGTTTTCATTTGTACCAATTTTTCAAGTGGTGCTTCCTCCTTAGGATCACAAAAATATACCTCCCTTTTGTGAACGAAGGGGTCTCTATTATATTCTTCTATACTTTATCTCTTTATGAGTTTCCTTTCTTCCTTGGCCACTTAATCAATGAGCCTTTGGATTCAATGGACCTGCATCTCTAACAATCTCCCTTGGGCATAAATCCCAAGAGTCTCTTTGGCTTTGTTTCTAAGCCCATATATCACATGATGAAGTTATTCCTTTTGAGAAAAATCATGGCTTGAGCATTAGTGCAAAAAAGAATAATACTTTCCTAAGGCTACATCAAGGGATTCATGATTGTCTTGTTTCTACCCTTGGATTTTTTTTCTCAAGTTGGGCACCCTAGAGTACATTTGATATTTATTATTAAATAGTTCTATTATCGTACTCCATTTGTAGATAGATTCCATCTCCAAGGTTTGCTACCAACTTTTAGCTTCTTTGATAAGTACCTAGAAAATAGTTTGAGTGTCTATCACTTATTCTTAATATTCTTCAAGGCATAGGCATTAGAAAATGCTTGCAAATAATGTTGTGGATCAACATTATACCCTCATTTAAACTTAGGAATGTTCATATCAAGCTACTTGATTCAACTATCTATTTTATGTATAGTAGGAATATGAACTATTTCTAAAATATTTATCATGTTTTTTATTTCAAGTAGTGGCTCATCATAGTCATTATATTCATGGTGACCCCTATCATGACCATGTCTTCTATGATGTGGTTTTCTATGCCTTCTTTCCTAATGATTTTCCTCTTCTTATTATTATTTATGATCTCTCCTCCCATCTCTATGATGGGGCTTTTTGTCATCTTCATCTTGGCCTCTATCATTTTCCATTTAGTCTCAATTACATTCCCTCCTATTAGATTTTGACAATGAGGAGAAAGGTGGAGGTGGAGGACTAGGAGAGTGATGTTGGCTTGCCCTTCTTTTTTGATCCCTTAGTTGTTCTCTTGTTAAACCATTGGGAGACCTTGGCCTTGAGGTTCTCTTCATTTTAGAACCACTTCTCCCCTCACCTTGGCTATTTTCCAACGTTAAACGTAACTATTGATGAGTTGTGTCATCATCACCAAAGGGAGGAGGATCTTTGTGTTGAGATTGCCTTGATGGAAATTTTGGGCCCTTATTTTGTGATTACAAAAAATAGTGAGATTGAAACCTTTTTGCCCTTGGAGGCTTCATGGTGTGTCTCCATGAATTTATATTTTTTGAGTTGGGCCTTTATTGGTTAATAATCTTTGGAGATGTGCTCTTTTATTTCGTAATTTGGAGTTGCTATTTCAAGCCCTAACTTCATAATAGTTATCATGAACATGGAAGGGATAGAACGATTAGGGAGAATGAAAGTGAATTATGGATAATAGGGATCTGTATGTGCATAAACCATCTTTAGTTATTAAGGTATCTCATCATCATTTCATCTAGGATTGTCATGTTGGTTAGAGTCATTAGTAGGTGGTGAATTAATTTTGTGAGAAGAAGACATCTTAGTTTGTTTTTATATCATGTGTGTTAATAAATTATTATTAGTATTTTTCTTAAATATTTTGTGTTATATATTTTTACAATGACTTTTTATGAGTTCACTATCTAAAAACATTTAGCACACATAGCTAAAATGAGTCTCAACAACGATGCTAATGATGTGCAGTAGGTATTCCCTACGTCCAACCATCTGAATCACTAGCATGTATGTATGATTTGGTTGAATTCCATGGGCTATGTTTATCTAAGTGGCCTATATTCTTAGATGGTGAAAAACGTGTTTACTAGTTGTTGTCTTCCCAATTGATGAGTGGCGAGATACCCCTACACTCAACCATACGAAACGAGCGTAGCACGCGTGATCCAGTCGAACTCCGCAGACTAAATGCCTAACACCCCATGGAACACTTGGGGTTAATCATTTTTTATCTTCCCATAGTGTATGGTTAAGTAAGTCTGAGGTATATGATTTTTATAGTCTTTTCTGGTTTTTCTCCTATGCTATCAAGGTGAAGTATTGAGAGAGCTAACTAACTCT
The DNA here is from genome assembly GCA_015680685.1 of Gnetum montanum. Lineage (NCBI taxonomy): Eukaryota > Viridiplantae > Streptophyta > Gnetopsida > Gnetales > Gnetaceae > Gnetum > Gnetum montanum. Next base: position 1,122,213 of record MNCI01008800.1, read on the forward strand.
AACTAATGACTAAGTCTAAATTAACTAGCATTAGCATCCGTTCCCACTTACCGTACACACCTTGAACTATGCAACTGTGGCTACCAAACGCTAATTGTTACTGGGATCACCACACGTAACGCACGTGCTCGAAGTGGTCGTACTGAGGTAGTTAACTAGCCTAAACGTGATGAGCAGCCAATTCCTTGACTAGTTGTACACATCCGTAGATGCTCGTAATCAAGTCGTACTCATCCTATGTTCTAGGAGTTGAGGGTGAGAGAGACTAATCGCGATGAGCAGCCGATTCCTTGATTAGCCGTACACATTCATCAATGCTCGTAATCAAGTTGTACTCATGCCGTGCTAATGCAGGTAATAAATAACATGTAATAAAGCCTATTCCATGCACTGCAAGGTTTATCCACAAAGCTCATCTTTATTGCTGTACAAAACTTGCATTTAGGTACAAAGCTGCTCGAATAAAGATCCGTTCACTTGGGGACTCCTACTGCGAGCACATGGAAAATATTCTATCTCTAGAGTGATCAAACTGCCAGAGTTTCCCTACTTTAAGCCTAGGATGGAAAATAAGGGGAGTGCCACCTCTTATTTATAGATTTGGCGACGGACCACGATATCGCGTACACGATATCATAGGGGACGGCCGCGATATCGCGTACACGATATCGCATGGCATGCGATATCACAATGGCCGTGATATCGCATACGTGATATCACGGTGCATGCGATATTGCATCTCATCATGCCCCCATGACTGAATGAAAACTCATCCTCGAGTTCCTTACAATAATATCAGGAAGGTATGGAATTATTGAGGGAAATGAAACTAATGGGATGACATGTGAATGGATCATCATTACAAGACTTGACAAAATTGGTGTTCATGAAAAGGGTGAATACCTTATTACAATGACATTAGGCCTTAGTTGGTAGCTGAGAAAGAGAGAGAGAAAGAAGTGTTGTTGCTGCCAACGCCAAGATTACAACTTCGTTGTCCATCCATATGCGCATCATCGATCTTGCTCCTTTCATAGCTGCTTCCAATGCTGCTCCACTCCAAGTGGTTCCTCCAGATCCAGTCTGTTATTGCATGGTTGCCATCTGCACACACAACACAATCTTAATTAGCAAGGGTAAATGAATCTTAATGTAGTTGATACCTTATTGCTGTGTAAGTCCATTGGCTAGGTTGTTGTATGGCTGAAATGGATCTGGGAATATGTTAATGATGACTACCGAATGTGTAGGGGATAGGAAGAAAATCAAAAATTTTGGGGCTAGGAGAAAATCGAAAAAATCAAGCCCCATACCCCCATGACTAATTGTGAACCTCCAGTAGCATTAGAATGGAGAAAGAAAAGGAGTAAGAAAAATAGATAAAAAGGGACAACTAAAAACATCAGTGAAATGGATGTCAAGATGGTAATGAAAAAAATAAAATTGCAAAATGTTAAGGGAAATAATTTAACTAATGCCCCAAATACGAATGTCAGTGGGTCCTCCCCAAAGTAGGCTCATGCCCTGAATGCCCTGACAAACCCACATTCAAAGAGTCCGTAGGCTCCGGGAATGTTATTTGGAACAAGAGTTAAAGTCTTAACTGTAAGAATTTAACAAAAAGAAAACAATGCATCAACAAAAATATATACACTAATGATACAACCAACAATGAGGTGAACAATGGAGAGAAGGATGGAGAGAAGAGAATGGAATGGAATGGAATCCCAAGAACAAGGTGGTGTACAGCCCCTTGTGTGTTTTATGATTAATGTTACTTGGCAAGTATCATTCCAATTCCAGCCTCAAACCAACCACATCCAGTGACTTTGCATCAATGCATTCAGCCGAACCATCCTCTTGGATAACAAGAATGCCTTTTCTAATGGTCACCACCATTCCGATGAAACAAAGGAGGAAATGGGAAGTGAGAAGGGCCTTAGTTAAAGGGAACACTTTTGGTTCCATAACCAGTGTGGGTAGCCCAAGTTTATTCATCTAAGGGGTGTGCTTTGAATTCTCACTTTTTTTTGTGTTTTGTGTTTTTATGCATGAGAACCACACCATGNCATTGTGACTTAAAGGTAAAAACCAAACATTAGCAATCAATATGAAAATAGTTCATACCATCATTCTGAACACTTATTATGGGACAAACTTACATGGTTGAACACACACACACACACACACAAAATGGAAAATTATAACGATGTTGTAAAACAAGAACTAGAAAAGTTAAAGACATTTGTAAAACAAAAACTAGAAAAGTTAAAGAAATTTGTAAAACAAAAATGTGTAAAACAAAAAAGGTTGTAAAACAAAAATGTGTAAAAAAATCGAAAAAGAACTGAGGGCCTCATATGATCAGCATAGGTGGCCATCTCCCCCATGACTGAGTTGTAAGGAAGAGATCCGAAATAATGAGTGCCTATTTGAATTTCTAAGAAGTGCCTAACTTCTCCCAATTGATGATATTAGATTAAGGGGTGGAAGTTGGTGATGCTCATGTTCTAATGTATATATGCTTTCGTTATGGGTGTGGGTTTTCTCAATTCGTTCCATGCATATTTGGTTGCTCCTTCGAGTAGCTGTCAACCACGGGGTGTCTACTACTTCTTGTGTGGTTGATACATACAGGCATCTTTGGTTCAAAGTTTCATGGGCACACCTATTACATGGAGGCATTTCCTCCATGTCATCACCCGATGAATCACTGTATGTGATGCATGGAACTTTCCTCTTTTCGATCTTTCCACAAATGTTTATCTTAGAAATTTTCAAGGAAAGATTTTGGATTCTAAGGCATGCGTCTACTGTACTTAGCCATGCCCTTCCCATTATAATTGGGAAGTCCCCTTCATTGTTGTTTACTTCAATCACCAGGAAATCCGCTAGGTAGGACCAACCACACATAGTGGTAATGATGTCCTCCACCAATCCTAAGGGAATGGTGATGGACTGGTCTACTAGCTCTAGTTGAATGTTACTCTTCTTAAGTTGGGGTAGGTTCCAAGTGTGATACATCTCTCGTGAAATTAAGTTGACTCCAGAACCTGAGTCAAGAATGTAACGACGGAAAATATCGATAGCTGGAAAAATACCAAACAAAATCCGTGTACACAGTTTTAACCATGGATCCGTGCGAGGGCTGTGCTGGAGAAAATGAATCCGCAGTGCCCTGAACGGTCTTGTCGATCAAACAGGGACTTACTTAATTAGTAAATCAACGAAAATTATAGGTGTTTCGTGGAACTATTTGATTCAATGAATCGTGAAAGGAGAGGAAAAAGATGTAGATAAATTGCAATAATGGCAACGTTAACATGACAAAGGGAATCAGATTTAAGAGAAATGCGTGATTTCAAGATCTGTACTTTGACCCGAAAAAATGAGTATTTTTGTATACAAAGTTACAATGGGAAGACTTCGATTACCTTGCGCGGAACATACACAAAACAATAAGAAAACTATTCAACAAGGAGTATAGAATGGAGTTCGATCTAACTCGTAAGCCAGAGATGGGATGCAAGGAAGGTCAAGCTCTGACGTCTATTGATCAAATGTTTCTGATCAATGAACCTTACAAACCACACCAGATGATCTCTTGATCTCTGATCTGCTCTTTTTGCCTTCAGTAGTCTCTGCTCAAAGCTGCCAATGATCGCCAATGGAGAGAGTTGTGTTTTCGCCAAAGGATTAATCGCTCCTGCTGCAAAATTGATCAAGTGAAATGTCTTCTGTTTCTGCTAAAAGGTGATGCTGCCAAAAGCTACAGATGCTGCCTGGGGGTCCTCGTGTTTCTTCGCCAATTGGAGTATTTATAAGTTTGACAACATATGAAGAAAGCATGACCCTGATGACACATGTCCCGAACTTTTAATACACCGTTGACTTGGTAAACTTTATGTTAAAGTTGGCTACGTCGCGTTACATTTCGGGAAGGGAAGCGAAATACGCTGTCGACCACTTTCGCCAAAGCTACTTCATGATTATGCACAATACGCTTATCAGCGTATTGTGTGTGTGGATAGTAGATGCGTAACTGCTTTAGCTAGCTTTACGCTATATCACACTTGCTTACGCTACGTCACGTGGCGAAGCGTAATAGAGTATAGGAGTAGTTGATGCCAGCTGTTTTACACTCATTTACACCGCAAAGTGTAATAGAGCCTAAAAATGGTCAACTTTACAACGAGTTACGGTTGTCCACGCTGCGTAGCGTAATAAGCGTAAAGCGACCAATCTGCAAAGAAAAGAAGTCAATCTGCAACTCTTCCTTGTATCCTGACTTTGTCTTCTTTGAAGCTCATTACGCTGCTTTGCGTAACAAAGTGTAAACTTAGCTCTGAGCCAAAGACTTAGCCGAATATGCGACAAGTTTGAAGCTTTAAACTTCGTCAAAACTGGCGAAGTAAGTTGCTTTCTGATATCGGGCTACGCTAAACAGAATCACACTGAGCGACATTACGCTCTGTTGCGTAATGCAGCATAAAGAGAGAAAACAAAGTAAGTTTAAAATCTGTAAGAAACTCGGAGACTTGATGCTGCACGCCTCTTTGCTTTGTTTTGCCTTCTGAATTGCTGTCACAAACCTCTGCCCGAATCGTGAATCTTCGCCTGAGGCCGATTCGCGATTTCTACAGTGTTTCAAAGAAGAGCCCTATGTGGTTCATTTCCGGTGATCTATAAATAGATTAAGGGATTCCCAGGGTTAGTTAGTTTCTTGGGAAGATGGCCTACCTTGATCCAGTCAGTTACGGTATGCATTAACATAACCATATGCGTTAAGCTCTGATTTTGGACAGAAGGGTGCTTCAAAGTGTTAGATGGTGGAGAAGTGTACATGGCCCCAACCACTTGTTGTTGCGAGAATTTGTCTGGGCTTTTGGTTTTGAAGTAGGGTCTTCTCTTTTTATAGTTTTCAAAACTAGCAGTAGGTTGGATATTTACAGCTCTCGCAGTGTGACGTTGCTGCGGTTAGGAGGAAGTTCCCCTTGCATTGTTGGAGTAGGAGGTGCTATGGGAACTACTTGTGGTGGAAGAGGTGCAAATGGATTAGGAGGATGGTGTGGGTATGGAGTGTCTCCCGGAGGAGAAGGAGTCCTTCTGAAGTATTCCTAAACTTGGTAGTGACGGTTGGGGGTTGTGTGACTCATAGAGTCACTTGGAGAAATCGGCTACTGCACATAATATCCATAAGGGTCAAGCTACCGGTAAGGGTACTGATGTTTCGGCGATGGCATCCCCCATGAATGTGGGTATTTCCACTGTTGATGCTATCCAATGGGCTATGATGGAGTTCCACTTGGATAATACATTAGTGGTTGGTGGAACTGCCTTGGGTTACCTTGTGGATAAGGTAACCTTCGAGGTATTTTCCATTGGTTGAGTCTTGGATTAAGCGCATATACCCCAGACTCCTGTAGATGTGAGATGATGGGGCAACATCCCATAGGATGGTCATAGTGGTAGATCTCACATCTGCCATCATCATCTGTGTCAGAGTCCTCAGCCACATCGGAGTTAGTGATTTTTCCCTTACCCTTGTTATGTGCAGGGCTTAAATCTCTCCACTTTTTCTTATCTTTGTCACTACTTTGTTCTACCTTAGACTCTTCTAAAATTTTTAAGACAGTTTCAATTTTAGAGTGTAAGGAACTCCATATGTCATCTACCTTAGCCGCTATTTCTATTGTTAATTTTTGGATCAGCAAGGTTTTCCTGTTCACCAACTCTTCAATTGGTGACTCATCCTCTTCATCACAGAATTTCACTCCCTTCTTTCGAAGAGAGGGATCACGGTTATACTCTTCCCTACTTTCCCTTTTGCGTAGCTCACCTTCTTCTTTTGCTACTTGTTCCAACAAGTTATGTACTTCATGGGCTCTAAGTTGTGAGAGTCTCCCTTGGGCATAAGTTCTAAGGGTTCTTCTAGTTTCATGCCTTAGCCCATCCACGATGTGGCGAAGTTGATCTCGCTGAGTGTACCCATGGCCTGGGCAATGATGTAATAATGTGTAGTAGCAGGTCATGGTAGCATCCAAGGGTTCATATGTTCCTTGCTTCCAGCCTTGGATCTGCTTACGCAAATTGGACACTTTGGAGTACGTTTGATACTTTTCTTTGAACAGTTCTAGCATCGTACTCCACCTCCTGATGGTTTCCGGTTCTAAGGACCAGTACCAGCTCTTTGCATCCTTGGTGAGTGTCCTTGGGAACAACTTAAGTTTTTTCCACTTATTTTCTATATTCTGCAAGGCACAGGCATCGTGGAACGCCCGTAAATGATTTTTTGAATCAGCATTATATCCTCCTTCAAATCGTGGGATGTTGTTCATGTCTAATCGTTTGATCCAACTATCCTTTAAATGCCTTGTGGGAATCCGAACTACCTCCGTGATGTCAAGCATACATCGGGTTATGAGTAGGGGCTCGTCATGATCATCTCTTTCATGACGCTTGTGATGTTTGCGTTGTTCCCTAATCTCCCTACGTCCTTGCCCTTGTCCTCTTTCTCGACTTTCCCATCGAGGCCTTTCATCCTTCTTACTTTTATCCTTACCTTTATGTTCATGGTGGTTGCACCCAGATGTGGAAGGAGAGGGTGAGTGAGGTGAAGAAGGGGAAGAAGAAGGGGAACCATCGCCATGACGATGTTTCTTGCCTTCTCTTTAGCTGCTACGGCCTTGATCGTGGTGACGATCTAAGTGCCCGTCCTTAGCATAAGTGGTTGTTCCCTCTGTGAACAGTTGGTGTTCATGGGCATCAGAATCAGGGATATGTATCGTTGATCATAGGTTCTGATACCCAACCTCCTCATCATCATTAAAAGGGGGAACATCTTTTGCTAAAGAACCCGTGATAAGGGGTTCCTCATCTCCTATTTCACTAAGGACGTGCAGGACCTTGCCCTTCAATAGTGCATGTTGACTCTCCTACCTTAAGTCTCTCATACGTTGGGCATCTGTGGGATAATAATCCCTCATGTCAAAATCTTCAGCAACGTATTCAGCAAATAGTTCTTGCATGCTAATCTATGCCAATGCATGGAAAAGCATTCGAGGGACTGATCGATCTAGGGGTAACACAATGTTACCTTGCAAATTTCTCCATCGCAACTGCTCGTCTTGATGGAGGATAAAAGTGAAGTCTGGAATAGACTCATCGGGATGAGTATAAACTATTTTGTATTGTTTAGGACTTGGCTAATTTGGGTTATGTTTTTTATGTTGCCGACTGTCTCTAGTATGGTCCTTAGGTGGTGAGTTGCTCTTATGAGAAGAAGGCATTGTGATTGGTGTGCTAATTCACCATTATATAAATTTTTATCTTGATTAACCCGAAGGTTCGTTAAGGCTCACAACGATGTGAATGATATCCTTATGTTCTATATGGCGCACAAACACTTAGTCCCCGACAATGGTGCCAATGATGAGTGGCGAGGTACCCCTATACTCAATCATACGAAACGAGCGTAGCACGTGTGATTCGGTCGAACTCCGTAGACTAAATGCCTAACGCCCCATGGAACACTTGGGGTTAATCATTCGTTATCTTCCCAGACTTACTTGTAGTTGTCATAGTGTATGGTTAAGTAAGTCTGAGGTATATGATTTTTATAGTCTTTTCTGGTTTTTCTCCTATGCTATCAAGGTGAAGGGTTGAGAGAGCTAACTAACTCTAACTAATGACTAAGTCTAAATTAACTAGCGTCAACATCCGTTCCCACTTACCGTACACACCCTGAACTATGCAACTGTTGCTACCAAAAGCTAATTGTTACTGGGATCACCACACGTAACACACATGCTCGAAGTGGTTGTACTGAGGTAGTTAACTAGCCTAAACGTGATGAGCAGCCGATTCCTTGACTAGCCGTACACATCCGTAGATGCTCGTAATCAAGTCGTACTCATCCCGCGTTGTAGGAGTTGAGGGTGAGAGAGACTAATTGCGATGAGCAGCTGATTCCTTGATTAGCCGTACACATTCGTCAATGCTTGTAATCAAGTTGTACTCATGCTGCGCTAATGTAGATAATAAATAACATGTAATAAATCCTATTCCATGCACTGCAAGGTTTATCCACAAAGCTCATCTTTATTGCCGTACAAAACTTGCGTTTAGGTACAAAGCTGCTCAAATAAAGATCCGTTCACTTGGGGACTCCTACTGCGGGCACATGGAAAATATTCTATCTCTAGAGTGATCAAACTGCCAGAGTTTCCCTACTTTAAGCCTAGGATGGGAAATAAGGGGAGTGCCGCCTCTTATTTATAGATTTGGCGACGGACCGCGATATCGCGTACGCGATATCGTAGGGGACGGTTGCGATATCGCTTACACGATATCGTGGTGCATGCAATATCGCGTCTCATCACCAATCAACAATTGCATTAAATTGTTCGTATGGCTAAGTGTGATTAAGGCATAAGATACTTATTTTTATAATTTTTATCATTTTCTTTATTGATAAAATGATTAATTAAAAGAAGGGTTTGAATAATAAAATTAACTAATTGATTAACTAAACTAACCTAAACTTAGAGCATCCATTCCCACTTTCCATACATATCTTGAACATATAGTAACGTTGCTAGGTTACCAAGTGTTTAGTGTTGGGTGTACTGAGTATCCACTACTAAGATTACTAAATGTTAGTATATTATGCTCAAAGTGGTCGTACTTACATAACTTATGAATTATAGTATTAAATACTTAACAATAAGAAGGTAAATTGCACTTAAAATAAAATACTAGAAAATAAACACAAATTAGTCCAAGTGTTGTAATGGATAGAGGAAATCTTGATTTTATTGTTGTTTATGTAATTGTGTCTAGGTACAAATTGCACTCGAATAAAATTCTATACAATCAATTTGATCCATGTTGCAGGCACTTAGATAAAAAAGTTTACTAAGTTTTATGGAAAGAAATTGCAAAAATCTGACTAAGGTATTGACCAAACGATGTCATAAATGTAGCATGTGTGTGTACTTATATAGGCAATGATTAGATTAGCATTGACAAGGATGCGTCCATGAAGAATGTGTTTTTCTTAGTTGCCATATAAATGAACATTTGAGGCAAAAATATAATATTTCTACCAAAAAGTTGTATAATTTATTTTTGTTGCATCTGGTGGTGGTTAACCAGTTTATTGAGTTTGTTTTTATTTATTACAACATGAATGTATTAGCTATCTCATAGATTCTTTAGGTCTATAGACATAATAAAATCTCCAATTTTAATTTCATTATTTCAAGGGTTATTGGAACCAAAACTATAACTATATGTACCACTAGAGCATATAGTCCATATAATATCTTATTAAGTAGAATATAATAGTGTCATAAGTACAACTCAAACTTGCAACATCTTACAAACAAAGCAATAGAGTTACTAGTTGACCTATCTTTGAGAAGTGTTTAAATTATATGATTATTACACTCTAAAAATATTGATATTGATGTATTTTGTACTAATTGAATGGCCTAATGGATCTTTTGAGTCTATAAAAATCTAATAAAATTTTAAAAGGAATTAAAATTTTGATTTCAATTCCATTTTCATTTATACCATACATATTTGCATTTTTGTTTATCACAAGACATTTTGAATAAATAGTGCAAGACATTTTTGTTTATCACAAGACATTTTTGTTCATCATTAGTTACAACTAATTTCTCAAGAATTAGAGAAAGTGAATAAATAGTGCAAAACAGTTATTTTTCTTTTCATTTTCACTATATGCTTTCTTTTTTAAAAAATAAATTGTATAAATTATAGTAAATTAAAAAGTAATCAAAATTTTTTAATGCATTGCAATTAATTAGTTAAAAAGGATTGATCTTATTAGTCCAAGTGATAGTTGACATGATAATTATGTTGCTTTATTAAAAAAAAAACAAGTTGTGAGTTTGAATTATGATTTAGGTTTGCAATTTTTATGAATTATATTAGAGGAATAACCAAAAAATAATATACATCAAATTGTCAACATAGAGTAGAGATACTAAACATAAAAAAAAAGAGCCTAATAGTTTTGGGAATGCATTTTAAGTTTTCTTCCTTACCATGAATCTTGAAAACCTCCCCTCTAAGATAGGAAAGGCATTAGGGCTTGTCCTTCTTTAGAAGTACCCACATGGGTTTTCACTTCTTGCTAAAGGCTTCCTTGTAAAGAAAAGAAGAAAACCCTTATTAGGGAAAAAAAATAAGTAGAAGAAGAAGAAGAAGAAAATGCAATAATAAGAAACAAATTGCAACAAAAGTTGATAACTTTTCTAACATGAGTTCACAAATATAAAAGAAATTAATAATGTGAGAGATGAATTAATTACTGAGCCTTCACTAAAAGTTTTCTTGCTTGAAATTGTAATTGCAAAGCAAATATTTAAGAATCTAATGTTTAACTCTTGATGGAAGATCATAGTTATGCTCATGCTATTGGAAACTAACTACACAAGGATGCTTCTAATGATAGAGAAACATAATAGATAAAGTAGGTCAATAACTAAAAATAATATCATCAATGTTTGTTCAAAATTTGTTATAAATTTTAGATGTTCATCTCTAACTGTATTGTGCAACTCAACACTTAAAATCATGTAAAAAGGAGTCTTCACTTATATGTTGAAGAGCACTAATAGGAAGATTTTGATGTATCAAACACTAATAAAAAATTTTGAAGCTTTTGGGTAAATGGTAACTTTTCACATATCTTGTTGTTTTCTTATCCAAAATTACAATGAAAATTGCATGCTCCATGACTTATTAAATTTGCTATGAATAAGATTATAAGGTCATTCTTGTTAATTATCTCATATGCAAGTTTAGAATTAAAAGGGAAAAATATATTTTTCATCTTTTATTTATTTATTTAAGCTAATATTAAATATATGAATAGATACCTAGACATTCAATTCAATATATATCGCTAAGTGAAATGAAGCTTGTTGCTTTGTAGGTAACAGGTTAAACATTTAAGTTGCATTGTGACATTGTTATGTTTTGGTTAAGTTCTTTGTAAGTATGATGTTAATTGTATGGCTTGGAGGTACACATATTCAAAATTTCAATTTCAATGACCCATGTTATGTAATATATTTAAACTTGGTAAACTAAGTTTGTCAAAAGGTATAGGTCAGAATTTAGCAACTTATTCAATCTCTTGATACCTTCCAATATAAATATAGTCAGGGATGACAAAATAATCAAACCAAGTAAAACATGAATTTAAGATTTTAAATTGAGCTAAACTATTTGTTTGTTTGTTTTTTTTTCCTTTTAAATATATTTTAAAGTTTTTTAGGTACATTGGATCAACTCAACTCTAGCATCCATTGCACAATGGCTATATGTCTCAGCATTGTCATTTGGAACCAAGCTGTGACCTGTTAACATCAGATAATTACTAAATAATCAGTTTTCCAAAATGGAGTTTTGCAGAACGAAATTCTTAACTCCTTACACACCGTTATTAATGATTTTTTAGGAGCAAGAAATGATTAGATTCATTGGAAAGAAAAACAAATAGAAAAATTTTGTGGACAGATGAAACAAAAATTTCCACACTGATGCTAATCCTAAATACTCTTCCTTTCACACGGCAACATTGATTACCTATTTCGAACAAGCATGAAATGCTTTAATATCATGAGGCTTACAGTTATCATTTGTATAAAGCATTACTTGTTGGTTACGCAACTGGAAAAACTAGAATATCAATGTGTATTTACAGGTACAGTTACAGATGATTAAGAAATGAATCCCTCCAGAAAGGTTGGTATGAATACACATTCATCGGACAAAATTGCATCAACAAACAACTATTTGATATATATACTTACTGTATCTCAAAACATTAAGAGAAGCACCAATGTTTCAAAGTTGGAGATTGCTCTTTTGGGTTACTTCAAAGAGGTCTCTCAAGTTAAACAAGGCAGTAAGGAAACCATGACATCCATCCAAACAATTGAAATTAGCCTCATGTTTCATTTAATCTTTACTCCTCTTTAGTATTCACATTCCATTCACCTCAAACTGAAAGTGTTTCCAATAGAATAAATTATCCAAAGAATGTTTTTAACTGAAGAAAAGAAGTCCTTAGTTTTCGCCCTTTCCTGTTTGAACTTCAATAAATCTTCATCATTGACCACTTGCATGAGATGTTGAACAACAGATGTAGACAAGAAATAGCAGATCCCCTGCAAATAACCAAGAGACTTGAGCAAACTCTATTGAGAAAGTGTAATTCAACGAATTGAAATGAAAAGACATTAATATTCCTTTAATATAAGAAAGACTTCCAAATGAAATGATATCTGACATTTTTTTAAATAAATATAAAAAATTAGCCGCAGTGTCATGATTTTGTTTCTTGATGGTCTTTCAATCAAAACAGTATATGAGTGGATTTTGGATTTAACCATACAGTCTAACTCATCAGAATAGGGTGATAGAACCGAATGTCAAACCTGATATTTTAGTTACCAGTGATGTACTCAAATAAGTCATTCTATATGAATTTCTTTAACGAATTAGTACATACATGGACTGGATAAGGAGAAATACCCAGGCCAATGAGATTCAAAATATAAATAGAAGAGTCTTGAAGCTGTTCAACTTGTGTATGGTGCCATAAATATTACCTTTGAGATGTGAGAAGAGAACTGAGGGATGAAATGCACCATAACTTGCCAATACAGATACTGATTCCCAAAGTTGGGCAATTCTGAAACTGCAACTACTGCTCTCCTCGCTCTACCAGAACACTGGATGACACATACCTTTCATCATCCACATTCTACAGGCAGTTTTAGTTTAGCTTCATGATTTAGCTTCATTTTCTTTATAAAATCATCTGCCTCTTTAGTCAACCCATGATGATAAAGAAGATACATCACATTAGAAAAATGATCTATACTAGATGATGGCCCATTAGAATCATCTACACTCTGAAATGCCCATTCTCCTTTCTCAGTCAGGCTTTTGTGAAAGCAAGCAGATAGAATACAAGACAATGTCACATGGTTCGGCTTGAAACCAGCTTCAAGCATCTGCTCCAATGCTTTTACTGCATCCACAGCTCTGCCATTCAGTACATATGCTCCAACAATCACATTCCAAGACACCATATTTTGCTGTTTCCTTTGCTCAAATATGAAATTTGCTCCCTCTACGCTCCCACACTTGGCATACATGTTCACCAAAGCATTTTCCACAAGACTGTTGAACCCTAATCCACTTCGAATAACATCTTCATGAACTTCCAAACCCTGTTCCAAGGCTTTCAATTTGGCACAAGCAGAAAGAGCACTCACAAAGGTCACATGAGAAGGCTGCACGCTCGATTTCTTCATCTCGTGATAAAAGTCCATGGCCTCCTGGTAAGGCCCAGCCCTAGAATATGCAGAAATCATGGTGTTCCATAGAACTACATCTTTTTCATTAAAGTCATCAAATATCCTCCGAGCTTTGCCCATTTCCCCACATTTTGCATACATATCCACAAGGGCACTAGCAATAACAGCATTCATACCTAGGCCTCTTGAAAATATTTCATGATGGATCCTCTCCCCTTCTTGCAAATCACGCAATTCTGCACAAGCAGGAAGAACAGAAGAAAAAGCCTTAAGGTCCGGTTTCACACCTGCAGCATTCATGTCCCTAAAAACTCCCAAAGCTTCAATTGAAAACCCATTCTGAGCATATCCCACAATCATAGCAGTCCAACATAGTAGACTTCTCTGAGGCATTTTATCAAACACATGCCGTGCATCCTCAACTCTCCTAAACTTCCCATACATATCAATAAGAGCAGTACCCACAAAATGATCGGATTGAACTCCATGTTTAACTATTTCCCTATGTACTTCCATTCCATCCTTAACAGTCCTGCAAGCACTTAGGACACTAACAAGGATCCTAGAATCCAATTTCAAAGCACTAACCTGCAACATTTGTCTAAAAACCAACAAAGCTTCATCTAAACAGCCCTTCCGAGCATACCCTCCTATCAGAGAAGTCCATGACACCAGACTAGGGGCAGAGATTCTGTCAAACAAACTTCTAGCTTCATCCAATCTCCCACACTTTGCATACGTCTCCAATAGAGAATTCGCCACAACTATGTCCTTGTCAAATCCTCGTCTCATGACCTGGTTATGAATTCTCCTGCCCTGTTCAAGCCCCTGCAACTTTGCACAGATACCCAGAACAACAGCAAAAAGGTGCCCATCTGGAGCCAGATTCTGGTGCTCGTACAGTTTTTGGAACAATCGCAGAGCCTTGTGAGTTTGTCCAAATCTGCTATAAGCAGAGATCATTGCAGTCCAAGAATAAACAGTCTTCTTGCGCATATTTTCGAACACCTTGCATGCGTCGTCCAAACTCCCGCATTTGGAATACAAATCGATGAGGGTGTTTACAAGAAATTCATCTCTTATAAATCCCCGCATGATCATGTGGGCATGCACTGTTTTGCTTTGGGGTAATGCTTTCATTCTGAGGCAGCAGTTGAGTATGCTCTGATACGAAAAAGGATTTGCACAACTATCATTCAGATGCAGGTGTTCCAGGGCCCCGTCTACCAGTCCCTGTCTACACAGGGATTCGATTCTATGCGAAAATTCGTTGATTTTATCCTCCGAAATTTTGCTCTGCTTGGCCATGCCTCTACGAGGAAGCAGACACCAAGAGCAAAAATGTCTTCCGGAATTCATTTTGATGGTTTTAGCTCCAGTGGCACCATGACTGTTCTTTAGCTGTTAAAGATTTTGCTTCTGTTTGCCGTAAGTTCAAAGTTTTGATAGCCGGTGGAGAAAATCCATATGGCTAAACAAAGGATCTGTAACTTGGATCAAAACGAAGCTGGGTTTATGGTTCCAAACAGACTTTCAAATGATATGTCGATACTTGTCAGCAAGAGATTAAATGGCCACTTCATTTACCTCACCCAAAAAACTTCTCCTGCTTCTGTGGAAGCAGAAGATTGCGAGCGAAAGGTGAGAGATTGGAATTTCAGAATTCCAGGAAGCATTGGGACAGGATGTTTCGTTGATCATCTTTCAGAGTCTCCTATTTCTTTACCTAGGTTAGAGCATTCTTTACCCCCTTTTTCTTGAGTCCTTAGCACCTTGCCCCCTCCCTCGTGCCCCTAAATGTTATGGATCTTTATCATTGGTAATCATGATTTTTCCAAAATAAGAAAAGGAGAATATATTAATAACCAAAAATTAATGAACCTCGAGAGCATTCATGTGGCGTTGCCTAGGTTCTTGCCTTTACACAAAGAGGCGTCCATCAATAGAGTTTCATCCACTTGCACAACTTCGTATTGGGAGGCAGAGGAGTGGCTGCAATCCTTTCATCCTTCAAGCCATACTTATCTAGAATGCTTTTAATATACTTGCTTTGATGCATTTTGAGGAAGCGTTCTTCTTGATTCTCATGTATTTTAATGTCTTCGTACCTTAATGTCCATCTCAAACTCTTACTTCATGTTTTTCATGAAGTTTTAAATCAAATTTTCAGTACTTGATAGGAAAACAAGATCATTAACATACAATGATATTATGATTACACCATGATCCCATGCTTAAAATAGACCGTGGGCTCAAACATATAAGACTAATACCCACTCTTAAGAAGGAAATCATTTATCATCTAAAATCAAGCTCTTGGAGCTTGCTTAAGTTTATAGAGTGCCTCCCATAACTTGCACACCTTGGTTTCTTAAGAGCTTGCCTGAGTTTATAAAGTGCCTTGTGTAACTTGCACACCTTGGCTTCTTGGCCTTGAATTTCAAATCCTTTTAGTTGAAGAGTGTGCACTTCCTTTTCAACAAAATCATTGAAGAAGGATAAGTGGTAACACCTCTATTATTTATTTACAGTATCCTATAAATAACTAATAGAAATGTTACACTGGTAATCCCATGTCATAGGTTTGATTCTCCTAGATAGCACGGAGTTAAAAACTTTTATAAATTTTGGGGTACATCTAAACCTTTATCTCACTATTAAAAATCATTGTTTAAGAGCATAAATAAGATATAACATGGCATAGCAAAATTTTTTACTACTTGAATTAATAATTAAATAAAAATAAATGTAAGAAAATGGGAAACTAATGAAATTACTAAAAAGCAAATATTAGAAGATAAAATAAAATGCATAGTTAAAAAGTGTGTTAGAAGATGATCCCAATGACATCATGTTTTGCCTAAAATGGACTTATAGAAATAAAGTTATTCACATTCGAATTATTTTCAAGTAAATAATATATTGACATTAATATAGTCATACTTAATAAAATAACAATATATAATAAAATAGTAATATTTTTTCCTCAAGTGTATAATGCGCATTGAAATGAAAAATAATCATTACGTCGTCCTCCTGGACAAGATAGCAAAGATGGAATTTTCATAATTTTAAAATTTTTATTTATTTACAAAAAATAGGTACATGGCTCAAATATCTAATGTTTGCACATGATTTCTATTTTACAAAAATAAAAAATACAAAAAATTATTTTCCAACTCCCAAAGTTTCATTCTCTACAAAATTGAGCCATCTTCCATATCATATCCCTCTTCTAGCTTAACCTTGGCCACTCTAAGCTATCTACATTTAAATGTAGGATGAGTTAGAGCCCTAATAATAAGAAAGGTTATTTTATTTCCTTATCCATGAAGCATGTAAGGTGTAGGGCCAAAAGTCTAAAGAAATAGTTTAAGCAAATGTTTTTAATTAAAAATTTAAAAATATTCTAAAATTGAGAAATGTCCTATAGAAGTTCCAAAAATCCAAATATTTTATATTTAATCAAGAATCTCTGAAGGCTAGATCTTTGTTTATCCTCACTACTAAAATAAATCAACATTTCTTGGTATAATCTCACTACTAACATGGGATGATTCTAAGTGATCCAAAGTGAGTCCTTAATGGTCAAGTCTTGGCAATAGCCTCACTACTAACATCCTTAATAACCATTGACACATACCTCAAAAGAACATGTCTTATCTATGTTTCACTATATATTATTAGACTTGACTACTTAGTGTCATAATCATAGTTGAATCCTCAACTACACATGAACTTATGAATCAAAGTCCAAGGTTGGAAATCTATCTTAACCCTTGTTACCATAGAATAGGGTCCACTAAGAAACACCTCACTAGTGCATGCATACCAAGGCATCTTAAAGATCTATGGTTCCTACTGAGCAAAACCTAATCTCAAATATAATGTTGTCTTTCTTTTCCTTTTATGTTTTCATTTTTCATAGTTTTTTACAAATAACTAAAATTTTGCAAAATTCTTATAAAATCCCATCCTATACCAAGGACTAATCTAAAGTAATCATAAAATATTTTACAAAAAAAGTTCAAAAAAGTTTTCACATATCCCAAAAAAAGGTCCTCAAAAATATAGAAAAGGATTTGGACAAAATTTTAGTATAATTTCTATTCAAAATAAACCCAAAATGATGAAAATTTGGTAGAATCTCAACTTAATAATAATAATTAGTTAAATAGCAGGTACAAAGTGTTCAAAATCCACAACAAAGTAGGGGAAAGAAAAATTAAATAAGCCTTCTTATACAATCTTCTTGGCCTTTTAAAATCCCCTTCTTTTACTTCTTTTTCATCCTAAAACACTCTCACCCTTCTTTGTCTCTCCTTCAATCCCAAGTGCCTTAAGCCTTCAATAGATGAAAACGTATAATTAAGGATATATTTATAGGATGGGAGGATCACATGCAACATGACATGTCTCTAGGGTATATGCAAGTGTGCATGAATCCTTTTACCACAGTTGCATACATAATTGTTTTGCTTAAAGATGCAAGCATGAAACCAGCCTTCTCCATGCAAGCACAAAATAAGAGAATGACATTGGAAAATGGGGTTGAAAGTGCATTTCTTTTATAAGAAATCTATTTTTAGAAATATTAAATTTTCTTAAATTGAACAACATAGCTTCAATTTTGATGAATCAAGGATCAAATTTGATGTTTTTGAATGTTTTAGATGTGTTGTTAAGGTTAGATTCTAGGTGCAACATAATCCTAAGACACTTTATTAATATAGCTATTTTAAGAGATTTAATTTTAACTAAAAAGAAGCCTTAAATTCTTGTTAGATGACAAAAAATTATAGGTGGTATGACCTAGGGAGGGATAGGATCCTAAATGTTCCATGAATAGAGTACTATATAATCATATTTTGTATGGTAGAGAATGGAATATGCATAATCAAATATTTATAAAAGTATTTTAACATTTAATCATTAAATATATAAAAGATCTATAACTAAACAATAGTAAGAAGCAAAGCATACAAAACTTTATTAGAATGCTTTACCAAGTATATTGTATTAACTTAAGTAAAATAATAGTATAATCCTATTATTATATCATGCAATTAAATAATAACTTAGTGAAACAAGAGTAGTTTAAAAACGACATGTCATCTCCTATGATGTGGCATTTGCCATGTTGCCATGAAAGTGCTTGTCTATACAACTCATTTTTCATTACAAAAACTTTGTTTTTTTAATGATTTAGTCCAATGACGTAAGAAAATAAAAGTTGATCTTTAAATGAAACTAAAGATATGATTTGCAATCTTTGCTGTAGAATTAGAACAATAATCTTTACTATAGAATTAGAATACTACTAAAATAAAAATATTATAACTAGAAAGCACAAAAATCAGAACACTACTAAATATACTACTAAATTGAAAATATTGATTTCAAAATGCCTAACAACCAAAATGCTATCATTTGTTTCTTTTTGCCAATATCACTTGAGAGCCAAAGTGCTCTGAAAGAATAATTATTTTATTTGAACTTGTAACTTCTTATTTATAATCTAATTGTTTTACCATAGGACTACCCATTTTATTGAAACATTTTACTTTGTTTTTCTTAATTAAACATTAATATTGGTCCCACCGCTACCCATTAAAAATAAACACCACAAGATATCACAAGTATTCTAATATACTTTCTTGAAACACATTTGATAGCTTTAAATTAAATAAAGCTATGAAAAATTTTAGACATGAATATGGTATATTTTTCCCTTTAAGTTGTTTGCTATGGAGATCATTAACTTGATTATCTCAAATTTTGTAATTGGGACAAAGATTTATTTATAGTCTACAAGATTCTTTTACTTGAAGCTCCTTTTCACTAATCTTGGTTTATAACTAGATATGTTTTCTTGCTCATCATACCATGTTTTAAGGATTCATTTAGTATCTATCATCTTCTTATCTTTTAGTTTGTTCATCAAGATCCACATGTGATTCCTCATTATGGATTTATACTCCTTCTACATGGCTTCTTTTCACATATTTATCCTTAATACTTCTTTGATATTTAATGGTTTATGGATGTGTGCTACATATGATACATTTGATGTAGCATGAATTCTTGTAAACCATTTTTAAAAGTTGGAGTTCAACATTCAAGAAGATGGATGGTTCTTCTTAATTTAAGGCTTTATCTTATGAAGCTCTTCTTCTTGTTTTTTCTCTTAGTGGATATAGAAAGAATCAAATCCTAAGATGCACTCATCAAAAATGATATTCCTTAAGCTATACCATTTTTTTATTGAGTATATCAAAGTAACTAATGAGCGACAAGGTACCCCTACATCCAACCATATGAATCATAGATGTTCACAAGCAATTTGGTTAAATTTTGCAGACTTTAATTACCAAGTATGCTAGAGCTAAATAGTATGTGTGTATTGTCTATTCATTGTCTTCCCAATCCCACTTGTGAAATGCAATTGTATGGTTAAGTGTGACAGAGGCATAAGATTTTTATTATTTTGTGTTTTATCAATTTACTCACTTAGAACAAGAATGAAAATAACAGTAATTAAATGCTAAGTAAACTATGGTCTAATCTAGCCTAACACAAGTAACTGTTCCCACTTCTTGGGCACATCCTGAACTTTGTGTAAACACTACTTGGTTGTCAAACACTAATCGTTTTTGAGCTACAAGTGTCACACGTATGTTCAAAGGGGTCATGCTTGTGTATTTTAATTAGTTGCTTAATGAATCAAAATAAATTGCTGAATGAATAATATTAATGTAAACTAAATGAAATCACAATATATACATAAATGCATAAGAAAGAAAGTCTCAAATGCTGCAAGGTGAATCAAAGAGCTTGTCTTTATTGCCAACACAATGGTGTATTTAGGTACATCAATGCTTGAATAAAGATCCGATCACACTTAGATCTCCTGCTGTGGGCACTTGGAAAGTATTCTAACTCTCAAATGGACAAACTACAAGAGTCTTGCTACTTGACTACCAAAACCTCTCCTAATCTTGTGCCCAAGGGTTGTATTTATAGACCTGAGAATAACCTTGTGATATCGAATGCACGATATTGCATCTTGGGTCGTGATATCACATATTCAATATTGTGGTCGCTTTGATATCGGAGCATATGAAAAACACGATTCATCATACCCCCACGACTAAATGAAAACTCGTCCTCGAGTATAGAAGAAGAGGAACAAGTCCTTTACAAAATATATTAGGAGGTGTGGACTATTTGACTAACATGCAGAGTGAGATAGAGAAAACAGACAAATATAGAAGTGCTCAAGCATACAACATTACAGTTGTGTACAAAATTGGGTGTTCTTGACAATAGGAAAGAACATCCTTGGATCCAATGGACATCCAACCTCTCTTGGCAATAGAAGAATGAGGGAGAGGCAGAAAAGATCCAGCGATCGTGAACAATCGCTTGTGAGTGATATTGTTACATCCTCCTTGGTGAAGACAGTACCACTTCTAGTCCATGCTCCCCACTACAATCACAACAAAATCAAGGATTAGTATATAAAGTGTAATAGATAATAGTTGAATACCTTGTCTCGTCAATGGTTTTATCTAGCCAAGTTGTGATTTTGATAGATTGGGTGCTTGATAGTGTTAGTGGGAAGACTGACAAATGGTTTAAGTAAGAGAGGTGATCCAAGAAATTTAGAAAAAGCTTAACACAAGGAATACTGAAAAGAGGGTATAGGAATTCACAACAATAAAAAGAAGGAATTCACTAACAACAATTGTGAAGATGTTTACAATTGGATGGCATGGATGGGGTAAATAAAAAGAATTCGATTGTAACAATGTCTAAGGGTAAAGAACTTAACTTGACCAAACCAAAAGATATGCAAGTGAGTCCTCCCCAAAGTAGGCACAAGCCTTTTATGCCCTTTCATAAATTCAAACCAAGGAGTATATGGGCATCATGGATGATTAATGGTTACAGAAAGTTAAGTACAAAAATCCAAAAATAATTGACTAAGAAACCTGACACATCAAACTAGAACATTGAATCAAAACATGAAATCGATAGTGAGGTGAGGCATGAAAAGCATAGATGGATGAGAGAGAGAATGGAATGGAGTTACTGATTATGGTCACATGAAGTCCCTTGTTGAGTTTGTGATTAAATGACTAAGTAAGGATCCATCCTTAGTCCAGACCAAAACCAACCACTCTAGATGACTTTGCATTGACATTCTAAGACTAGTCCATCCCTTGAGACACAAGAATGCTCTTACAAAATAACCACCATTCCAAATTGGAGAGAAAGTAAGAAGTAAGAAAGGGCCTTAGTTAGAGGAGACAAGACAAGTCCCATAACTAGTGCTTATTGTCCTTTTATTTGGTCTAAGGGGTGTGCTTTGAATTCCCATGGTTTTTTTGTATGGGAACCACACCATGCAAAGACCCATGCGTTTTGACATTTATTTTGTTCAAGGGATGTGCTTTAAATCCTCATCTCTCCTCTTTTTTTTTTCTTTGATGATGACCACACCATGCAAGGACTTATTTGACTTCTTATTGTGGAATGACACAGAATGGTGAGAAGCTCATGAGAACACTCCCACACATAGAAGAATAGAAAAGTAGGAAGAATACCACATTCCTTTGAAGCCACATCCTATTCAAACCTTTGATTCCTTCCCAATTCTGAAAACTACACAAGTCACCAATTTATTAAGGTTGCATTAATGAAAAAGGGATTGCACATTTCCAAAACAAGAAAAACCATAGAGTATGTGGATTTTTTAGAAATTTGAGAAATTTTTACAAATTTTTAGAAATTTTTAGAAATTTTCAACACATCTCCTCAACACCTACTCAAGACGGTCTAGAGCTTACTCGAATGTAGCTCCATAGGTAGAAAAGTCATCCATGAAGACTTCTACCCCACTACTAATTTGTTTTTGGAAAATGCTAAGGACTAATTGTTGAAATGTGGTTGGGGCATTACATATACCGAATGGCATCTAACGGTAAGCAAAAGTTCCCCAAGGACTTGTGAAAGTTATCTTTGCCTGGTCCTTTGGTGAAATTTGGATTTGGTTATAGCCACTATAACCATCCAGAAAGCTATAATAGCTGTGCCTAGAAATGGTGTCCAATACTTGGTCAACAAAAGGCAACAGAAAATGATCTTTGAATGTTGCCATATTGAGCAGCCAAAAGTTGATGCACACCCACCATTTGCCTCCTTTCTTGGGCATGATCATGAGTGGACTGACTGACTCACTATCTGCGATAGGGTAGATGACCCCTGCCTTGAGGAGTTGTTCAATCTCCTCTTTAACAATATGCCTTAATTTGGGATTCAAATGTTATTATGGTTGTCATTTTCGCTTAATGGTAGGGTCAGTGTATATTTGGTGTTGGCATATTCTTGGATCTATACTAGTGAGCTTGAAATATGACTAGGCAAAGGCTGCTGATCATTTTTCCACAACCTTCATCAACATTTTCTTTTATTCTGTAGCAAGCTTGGCATTAATAATGATCAGCCTTCCATTTTTCAAGAACACATACTCCATTATAGCTAGTAGTGTCTTCAACTCAAGGGATTCTTATTTAAAATTGTCAGGAATCTCCAACTCTCCCCAATTGACCTCATCATTTACTCCTTTAGAGAACTAGTGATGAACTTGCTCAAGTTCATCCATACTTGCAACATATTCATACATTAGGTTCTCAATAGGTTCCATGCAAAATGTACTGCTGCTAGAATTAGCTGTTAGCTACTGGGTGCCTTCTTGTTTTGTGGTTGCTATGTACTAACATCTTTGGATTTCAACTTTAGGTGCACACTACTTGCATGTAGAAATAGATGTTTGCTTCATTAACCATAACTTCTACACACAATGGCACCCTAAATTGCTGTATGTGATACATGGAACCCTCTTCTTCTCGATCTTTCCAAATTCATTTTCTTTAGATATCTCTAAGAAAAGATCTCTAATGCCCATTTTGGCATCAATGATGCTTAACCATGTCATTACCATAATAATTGGAAAGTCCCATTTGTAGTTCTCCACCTTGATTACTAGGAAGTCGATGGGATATGATCACCCACAAATGGTGGTTACGATGACCTCTACCAGTCCCAATGGAATAGTGATGGACTGGTCCACTAGTTCTAGCTGGATTTTGCTCTTCTTCAAGGGAGGAAGGTTCCACATCATGTACATCTCATGTGAGATTAGATTAACATTAGAACCAGAGTCAAGGAGAGCTTTACAAGGCTCATTCCCAACAATTTGCAAATATACTAGGGGACTCCTGAGATCAGCTAACTTCCTGGGTAGGTTACCAGCTTGAATCCAATCAGATATAACATGGGGTCAACATTACAGTATGGATGCCAGAGGGATTCTGGTTTGAAAGGGAATCGAATAAAGGTGAGACAAAGGAAGGTGGAGGAGTAGGGTTACCAACCATTGATGTGTTTAAGGACTTTGGTGGATTGCGAGGTCACAAGAAGGGTCTTTTCTTTGATCATGATTTTGACCCACTTGGTGGATTAATCGGTTGTAGATTAACCATCCTCGTAGTGTTTATTTGCTGTGGTTGGGTAGGTAATTCATCCTACATGGATGGAGAAGGTGGTAGCTATGCAGGAGATAGAGGAGTAGGTGTAGGGATAGGAGGAGCATGAGGATAGTAGGTGGCATCCCTCCTTGGATAAGACTATTGGTATACTTTAGGAGGGTAGTGGTGAGGTTGGTAAGTGGTAACATGACTAGAGGAATCCCATGGAGATGAAGGTTGTTGAACATAGTAGCCATAGGGATCTGGTTACCGATAAGGGTACTATTGTCTTGGAGGTGCCAATGCCCAAGATTGTGGTTACTGCCACTGTTGGTACAATTTGTAGGGTTGCGATGGAGTTCCACTTGGATAGTACTATTGTGGTTGGTGGAATTGTTGAGCATTGCCTTGTGGATAAGGTAATCTTTTGGGTGTTTATCTTTGTGCAAGTCATGGATGTAGGGCATACAACCTAGATTCTTGCAAGTGTAACACAATTGGGTAACATCCCTTAGGATGTTCATATCGGTAGATGTCACACCTGACATCATCATCTGAGTCACTATCCACAATCATCTCTATCGCAGCCATTTTACCCTTACCCTTAGATATGGCACATTTAGCTTCCTTACGTCTCTGGCACTTATGCTCACCACTTTGCTCCTTGGACTCTTTAGAAATTTTTAAGATAGCCTAAAACTTGTTGTCCGTAGAGTCCCATAATTGGTCAACCTTAGTTGTAATTTTAGATTGCAGCTTCTAGAGTGTCAAGGTTTTCTGGTTAACCACCTCATTTGTCGTTAACTCATCCTCATTGTCACAAAATTGAACCTCCCTTTTGCAGATAGAAGGATCCCTATTATATTCCTCTACACTTTCTCAATTCTCCCTTCTTCTTTGCTACCTACTCAATTAACTTTTGAATCCAACAAACGCTTAACTCTATCAATCTCCCTTGGGTATAGATGCTAAGGATTTTCCTTGTTTTAGACTGCAACCTATCTATGATAATGCAAAGTTGATCAAACTGAGAGTATCCATGGTTGGGACACCTTTGCAACGGAGAGTAGTATTAGCTAATAGCGGCATCCAAGGGCTCATGGTTTCCTTATTTCCACCCTTGGATTTGCTTCCTTAGATTGGACACTCGGGAGTACGTTTGATATTTGTCATTGAACAATTTCAACATGATACTCCATTGCTTGATTAATTTTGGCTCCAAGGATCAGTACTAATTTTTTTCTTTCTTAATGAGTGTCCTTGGAAATAATTTCAACTTTTTTCAGTCATTCTCAATATTCTACAAAGCACATGCATCTTGGAAGGCCTAGAGATGATTCTATGGATCAACATCGTAACCTTCCTCAAATCAAGGGATGTTGTTCATGTCTAGCCTCTTTATTCTACTATTCTTTACGTGCCTTGTTGGAATCTTCATGACCTCTACAATGTTTAACATGTTTCGAGTGGCAAGTAGAGGTTCATCAAGGCCATGGTAATGGTGCCTACAATTTTCTCTACTAGTGCTTCTTTCTTGATGATGGGTCTCTCTGGATTGTCCATGCCTTTGATCACAATTGTCCCGATGGTCCCTTCTATTGTTCTGGTCTCGCTGATCACCTCCATCATGGTTATTCCCTCTATGACCATGATCTGAGCCAAATGATGATGAAGAAGAAGAAGATGATGAGTGGTGAGGTACCCCTATGTCCAACCATACAAATAACAGGTGTTCACATGCAATCTGGTCAAATTCCATAGACTTTAATTGCCAAGTATGCTAGAGCTAAACAGTACATGTGTTTGTCCATTCTTTGTCTTCCCAATTCCACTTGTGAAATGAAATTTTATGGTTAAGTGTGACTGAGGTGTAAGATTTTTATTATTTTGTGTTTTATCAATGTACTTGCCTAGAACAAGAATGAAAATAAGAGTAATTAAGTGCTAAGTACAATATGGTCTAATCTAGCTTAACACAAGTAACTATTCCCACTTCCCGAACACATCCTAAACTTTGTGTAAACATTGTTGGGTTGTCAAATGCTAACTGTTTCTAAGCTACCAAGTGTCACATGTATGTTTGAAGGGGTCATGCTTGTGTATTTTAATCAGTTGCTTAATGAACCAAAATTAATTACTGAATGAATAACATTAATGTAAACTAAATGAAATCAAAATATATATAAATGCATAAGAAAGAAAGTCTCAAGTGCTGCAAGGTGAATTAAAGAGCTCATCTTTATTTCTAGCACAATGGTATGTTCAGGTACATCAATGATTGAATAAAGATTTGATCACAATTAGATCTCCTACTGTGGGCACTTGGAAAATATTCTACTTCTCAAATAGACAAACTGTAAGAGTTTTGCTACTTGACTGCCAAAAACTCTTCTAATTGTGTACCTAGGGGCTATATTTATAGACCTAGGAATAACCTTGTGATATTAGATGCACGATATTGCATCTTGTGCTACGATATCATGTACCCGATATTGTGTACTCGATATCATGACCGCTTTGATATCGGAGCATATGAAAAACACGATTCATCAATAACTATACTCATATGCCTTAGAGTCCTACCTAATAAAGACATATTTTCTTCCTCTATTTTCTAGTTTGCTCATCAGAGCAATTGGAATCATCAGATAACATACACATCCAAAGACCTTGAGATGGGAGAAGTTTGATACTTTCTCATATGTAACACCCCATAAATTGGGCTTAGACGAGAAAGATATTATGTGAAAGAAAAATAAAATTCACAAGTTAAAAAAATGTCAAAGGATGCCAAAAAGAAAATGATAGACACAATAGTAGACATTTAATAAGCATATGTGAAGAGGAAAATAAAATAAAATATTTTATATCAAAATACTAATAGCCCCTTACATGCAAAAAATTACCCTATTTACTAGGTAATTTCTTTAAATATACAGATTTAGGAAAATAATTTAGGTAATTTAATGCATCCTACAAATAAAAAACCTACCTTGTTTACATGCAAAATACCATACCATTTAATACTTGAGTAAATAAAAATAAAAAATAGTTCAAAGTTTAAATTATAGTAGAAAAAAATATAAAATAATATTAACAATGGTATGGATCCTCTAACTATATAAAATCATCTAAAAATCATATTTAAAATATTTTTAGAAAATACCAATTATGAGTTTAAGTTCGAACAACATTAAATAATAGTTGAAGAGTAAAAATAAAGCTTGCACATGATGAGGAGCTCCATTGGATTTTACAACCTAAGCTCACTAAGTATACAAAATCCCAAACAAGAATTGATTGAACAAGTAAAAGAAACAAAAATTTATTCTTACTTAAAGGAAATGAGATACAATGCATAGGCAAGTCACTCAAAGGATAGAAAATAAATCAATTAAGTCCTTAATTTTCTCTCACAACATGAGGAATACCATCAAGGGGATGATTACTTAATTCTAATATTTGCAATGCTTAAAGAGAGATACAAGACTCACTATCTCAAGCTTAACAAGACACTCTTGGAACATCCATGGCATACTCTCTTGGGCTTCATTTATCCTTTTATAACCCTAGGAATTGGTGTAGAAAATACTTCTTATAATTCCATTTGTTCCTTTCCTATGTTTGTGTTTGTAGGTTTTAGGCTTGAAGAAGACATCCTAGAGGGCTAGAAAATGTCTTGGTTAAGACCTAAGATTGATAATAGATGTCTGGAGGTGAAAGGAGACATCTTGCTATTTTGGTTGATGTCTTGGGCAAGATGTCTTAGTCTAGAAGAAGATGTCTTGCACAAGACATCTTGCTTATGTAGGAGACATCTTGGCCCTAGAGGAGATGTCTTGTAGAAATAGAAGACATCTTCCCTAAGAGATGGGTTGACAAAGAAGACATCTTGGCAAAGTTAGAGACAACTCATACAACTAGGAAAACTTCCAAAAATACCTATCCCATTTTAGGAAATAGTTGAAACAAGAAGGAAAAGTATGGAAATAGTTAGGGAGAAGGTGAAAAAACTTGGAAAACATATAGAGATCCTCAAGTTGAGTTGAGAAAAGGTTTCTAGGTTTCTTATCATCTGGTTTATCATAAATATTATTATAGTCATCATTATTGGTACCATGAGTAAGAGAGAGAGCTCTTGAGTATGGAGAGTTGAGAAAGAGAGAGTGGATGAGTACATTGGATGAGTGTAATTGGTGATTGAAACTCTAAGATCAACTTGTGGTGTGTTGGTTTATGGGTTCTATTCTCTTATGTATTACTTGTGAGTTGAGATCTTAGTCCTGGGTTATGGGAGAGATTCTCTATTACTTGTGTCTTGCATTGAAAATAACCATTGTATGGTTATAAAGCCTTATGCTTTGCAATATTGTTGAGTGTGAGAGGTTTTGGATGTTTGTGGGTTTTGACCACCTTATTGTAATCTTCTAATAAATTATTTGAAGATAGCTAGTTTTCTTGTTTTCTACAAAAAATTTTTGTCTTTGCATAATATCTAGATTTAGTATTTGAAGGTTATTTATTTGTGGAGTGAAATTTCCCCAAAATTGATGTGTCATCGCAGGTTTGATCATGTTGACATAATCTCATCGACGTGTACTCATTGATGCATACACATCAACAGAGTGTCTTATCTTGCTTATATAAATGCATGCACCTATTGCATTTATGAAATTCATGGATTGATAGCTTAGCTGAACTCTTACATTTTGTTTCTTCTAGAGTTAGAATATTTTGTAACTGCCTATACTACTAGCATGAGAAGTGTATGGATATTTATTCAAGCATTGATGTACCTAGACATCTTATTGTGAATGATAATAAAAACAAGCTTTCTTCAAAATCTTGCAGCAGTTGGACTTAGCACAATATTCACTTTAATGCATTTATTATTCATGCAATTTATGTTTAAGCATTTAAGTAATTAATTGAATTTGGATAATTATGCACATAAGTACGACCATCTCAAACATACATTAACACTTGTGGAATGTATACTAGTATTAATACATACATTAGGTTGCAATGTGTTTAGAATGTGTACAGAAGGTTGGAATGGATACTTGTGTTAGGATCAGTTAAGGAATTAATTAATTATTAGAGTAATTAAAAATATAATTACTTTATTTTTGGCACTTAGGTGAATATAATAAAAAACATAAAAATGATAAAAATCATATGCCTTAGTTACACTTGACCATAACATTGCACCTCACAAGTGGAATTGGAAAGATAATGATTATGTCTTTGAGATTCACTACCTAGGAAAAGTGCACTTAGAGAGCTAAATTCTATGGAATTCAATTTAATTGCTTAGTGAATGTTAGTGATTCATATGGTTGGGTGTAGGGATTGCTCGTTGTTCATCATTGGTGCCATTTTTAGGGACTTTAGTTAGCTATGTGTGCTACCTAGGAGGTAGTGAAATTATATAATGATGTTGTAATGAACCTTAAAGTTGAAATCATTAAGAAAAATAATAATAACAATAAAAGCACACGAATTTTTGCAAGAACTAACATGGCTTCTTCTTGCAAGGAAGAATCTCTACCGCTATTCGGACATACATCTAATGAAAGGTGAGAAGGCCTAAAACCACCTATTTCCCAACAATGCAAAGTGATCTATACTCATCTAGATGAGTATATTTCTAACTTTACCTTCCTATTGCACTAGGATGAATAGATGCAGTGGAGGAACATGGAGGGTAACATTGTGTTACTACCTGATCGATTGATTTCTATGATGTTGTTCAACAAGCTCATGAGATTGGGCATCTAGGGGATCAATGCTAAGTATGTTATATAGGACCATGACTACCAAGCTTATCATCCCATGGATGCACAATAGAGGAAAGATTGGAAAATGGAGGTGCGCTACGAGGCATCAAAGAACAAATGATTCATAAATTCCTTATTCCTGATAGGTCACAAGGAAGGAGAGGATCCCTTCTTTGGGGGTTCTCAAAACATTGAATTTCCTCTCCTTCTATTTGATGAAGGGGCCCTGAACCAAAATTTATAGTCAACTATAAACAATCCTGGTTTGGGAGAGAATGGGTCCCATGATCATGGGGGCTCCCAAGGAGGGAGTTAAGGCAGAAACAATGATAAGCATCATAATAAAGATAAAAATGGTGATCATGGTTGGGACCAAAGAAGAGGAAGTTGTAGGCATTGTTCTAGTGTTAGTCCTCCTTCCTCTTCATCCTCTTCCTCCTCCAGCTCTAACCAAAGCTACAAAGGAAGAGACCATGATGGAGGTGATTAGTGGGATAGAGATGATTGTAGACCCCACCAAAATAGTAGAGACTAGGGGTCTGGGCAATCAAGGGAGGCCCACCACCATGAACAAAGGGATAACAAAGGGAATCATAGGCATCATGGCCATCATAGGGGTCATGATTATGGTGAGCATTTACTTGTAACCAAAAATATGCTAAACATTGTAGAGGCTATGAGGATTCCAACAAGGCATGTGAAAGATAGCCAAATTAAATAGTTGAAAATGAGCAATATCCCTAAGTTTGAATGGTGATACAATTCTAGTCCAAAAAATTATCTCCAAGCCTTTCATGATGCATGCACCTTATAGAACATTGAGAACAAAGGACAAGAATTGAAGCTATTCCCCAAGGCATTCATAAAGGAGGTTGAAAGCTGGTACTAGTCCTTAGAATTAGAATTAATGAGATGATGGAGTATGATGCTTGAAATTTTCAATGACAAATATTAAATGTATTCCTAAGTGTCTAACCTAGGGAAGTAGATCCAAGCGTGGAAGTAAGAAATACATGAGTCCTTAGATGTGACCATGGATAGATATTACTCTTTGTTGCATAGATTCCTAAGCCATGGATTTTCTTAAAGGGAGTAGCTTTGCAATATCATAGATGAACTTAGGATAGAAACAAGGAGAACTCTTGGGATCTATGCATAAGGGAGAATTTGAAAAGTAAGATTTCATCATATCCAAAGGTTGATTGAGTAGGTAGCCAAAGAAGAAGGCAAGTTGAGGAAAAGGAAGGGTGTAGAAAAGTACAACTAGGATCCTTCCATCTACAAAAGGGAGGTTTGGTTTCGTGATAATGAGGAGGAGGCACCACTTGATGAAGTGGTGCAATGTAAAATGTTGCCAATGCAAAAATCTATTTATGAAATATTAGCTAAGGTAGATAAAATGTGGGAGTCTTTGAAAGAGAAGTTCCAAACCACTCTCCAAATTGTAGAAGTGTCCAAAGAGCAAAGTAGTGGTCATGACCAAAGGAGAAGGAAGTAAGGTGAACATGCTTATTTGAGGGGTAAGGGTAAAGTTATTGCCATTGAAGAGGTTGTGGATCTCGAGATAGATGATGATGGTGGATGTGACATCTACCAATACAAGCATCCTAAGGGATATTATTTAGTTGTGTCACTTGTAGGAATCTAGGGTGTATGTGCTAAATCCTAGATTGGCAAAAAGGGAAGCACATAGGAGGTTGCCTTACCCTCAAGAAAACTAGAGGCAGTTCCACCAACAACAAGCCTATTATCTAAGTGGAGATCCACATCAATTTCATGAGTAGTACCAATAGTGGCAGCACTCATAGTCATGGGGGATGCCACCACCAAGCTGGCATGGTATAGAAACACCTCTTTTGATTCCCTTGTGTTTATCCTACAAGTTTTGTTTGTAGCTTTCATGCTTAGATAAGACCTAGACATGTGTGTATAGTTTTTTTGTGTGTTTTTATGTTGAATTTTTATGATGAATATTTTTGGATGTTTTGGCATGTTTGGAGGTGTTTTTGGCTTATTTTGATGAGTTTAGGAGGTTCCAGGATCTATGGGGATTTTTTGGAAGGCATTTGGAGGCTCTCAGCATCAAAATAAGAATTTTTATTTTTGGCATCTTCAGGATAGATGTCTCTCCAAAAAGATAGACATATTTCTAGAGACATCTCCCCTAAAGTGTAGATGTCTCCAGTCCATAGAAGACATCTACTAAAAATAGTAGATGTCTCTGCCAAGAGTAGGGCTTTCACAAAATACATCTTCTCAGAAAGATAGACATCTCCTTAGAGATTTCTCCCCTGAAGTGTAGAGGTCTCCAATCTAGAGAAGACATCTTCCAGATTATTAGATGTCTCTCCTAAGAATAGAGCTCGCACAAGAGATGTCTACATGAAATAAGAGACATCTATGCCAAGAAAGAAGAGAAGCTTTGATGTGGCGTTTTGATTGGGAAACATTCAAAAGATTCTAGATCCATGTGGGAAATATCTAAGGAGAAAAATAGATAGCTTCCTAGGGTTTTTTGATCTTTATAATTACATATGCCTTCATCCATGAAGGGGAGGAGAGTTGGTATGCAAGGAGAATTGGGCAAGAGAGATTGGTTGAGTGCAATAGGTGGTTATAGATCCAAGATTAACTTGTGGTCTGTTGATCTACGTGTTCTATTCTCTTGTATTTTACTTGTGAGTTGAGATCTCAGTCCTAAGTTGTCATAGAGATTTCTCTTGGTTGTGTCCTGCATTGAGAATAACCACTATATGATTGTGAAGCCTCATGCTCTACAATATCGTTTAAGTGTGATAGGTTTTTGGATGCTTGTGGGTTGTGTGAATCGTATTGTAACCTTCAAATAATTTAATTAAACATAGCTATTTTTCTTGTTTTTCTAAAAAATAAATGTCTTTGCATAATATCTGGATTTAGTGTGTTAAGGATGATTTAATTGTGGAGTGAACCTGCTCCACAAAATTACCCTTACCAACAGCTAGATCCATATGGGTACTATGTTTAGCAGCCAATTTTTTTGCATAACTCTTCTAGTCATGCCTCTTTCCAATACCACTACTACCCTCTTGAGTATTATAGAGTGCAATCTCCAAGAGGGGAATTCCCATTCCCTTATTATTGGAGTTGAAAATCTCAATTGTTGGAATGGGAAAATCATAAGATTGGAGCGTCGGAATAGTTTTGACTCTAAATCCCAAGGACCTCTGAAAAATAGGACTTAGGGTAGCTTGGATGGTTCAGCAAATCACCTAGGGACTTATAGAACATAAATGAAAATGGCTATGCAAAACATAAATTTGATCATGGCCAAAATAAAAAATGAAAACAAAAATGAAAATGAAAATGTAAATAGAAATGAAGTTGCTGTTATAGATTTGAAAATTAAAAAAAATGCAGAAATGGAAATGTGAACTAAAACATGCATAACATGAACAATAGCTTTATAAAAAATAAAGAATAAGGTTCATGAAGTACAGATTTTGTGCCAAAGGCACTAGAAGTTGTTGGCAGGAGCTTGAAGTTCGTTCGAGAAGGTAGGCTGGATTCCATTGCAATTCCATAATTTGGTTTCTTCCTAGGTTTGATTTTTGGCAACTTTCCATAAGTTTTCACTAGGATTTGCAATAGGATTACAAAAATGGATTCTTACTTTTTGAAGCAATGGTAGCTATGTGGGAGTCTCTATGCCTAGCATAGTACCAGTTTCTACTACCAAAAATGTGGAATTGGGGCTATAAATGGGATTTAATGGTTGGAAAAATGGCAAAACTATTGTTATGAGTGTAAAGCTTGGAATTTTTGCTAAAATTCCAAAGTGTTTGAAAGCTTAAAATGGTGTTGACGTTGGAATTTTATAGGGTAGGGTTGCTATTTTTGGGTTTGACATGATTGCCATGATTGTTGATAGATTGGTGCCAATGTGCAGGTTGTAATAGTCATCTTCTCCTAGTGTAGTTAGTATTTGTTGAAAGTGTGGAATGGACTATGACTAAAAAACCCATCTATTAACTATAAATAGTAAATAGACTTTTGTGACTACACTGGCATTGGTTAATGATCATCTACTTTTAGTGTAGTTACCATTTATAGTAATTTAGGAATGACTTTTGTAACTACACTAGCACCATTCCTACTATGCTAGCATTAGTGGACTATGTTGAGGTTGATGGAAGATGGTAAAAGTGGTGAAAAATGTGCAAAAATTTGGAATCTAAGGAAATGGTGGAATTTGTTGGAAAGTGCCATGCCTGGTGGAGAATGTTGTTTATGCTAGCTGCTGTTGTCTTGGGATGATTGTGCTAGTTGTTACTAGAAAAATGGAAATTCTTACAATTCTAGCATTGCATTTCTACTATGTCTTGGTAGTGACTACAATGGCTACTATGACTACTATAGCTATTGTGTCTATTGAAAATGGTGCTAGCGTCGTTTGGGCTATAACCCTACAAAACCCATGAAAATGCCAATTTTAGCCATTCCAAAGGTCTTTTTAGCTTTTCCAAGTCCAAATATGGATATGGGATATTTATTTCTAATTGGAAAGTAAGGAAATAATAACTTTTAAAGCATTTTTGGCTTCAAAAAGCTGAATTATGCAAGATTATAGCTCATGGACCACATATCTCACATTTACAATGAGTCCTTGCCCAAAGTTGGGAAATGAAGGTTGCAACATGAAATTTCATGATGTTTCATTGGATCCTCTTTGTTGATGTCTAGAGGATTGACCCAAGAGACATTGACAAAAAATACAAAACACCACTACAAGTCCATCACCAACATTCCCTCTCTGTGCTTGATCTAGTAGTGTCAAACCATGACAAAGAGTGCCTGTGATAATGGGAGAAGGTTATGATGGTAAAATGGAAATGAGGTCATAGGAAGATGGTCAAAAAGGCTAAAAATGCATTCCAAATGTTAACATCATGGCTACGGTATGACATTAACATGTTGGTTAATTGGTAAGCCTTGGTACTTCATACTTTGAGGTATGGTTCACTTAACAAATGCGTTTGAGGAACTGATACCTTGCTCCAAGATTTCTTTGGCTACTAGGATCCTCCCCTTATACATTTGGAGCCATTGATCTATGTTTTAGGCTTTATTGGTCATCTGGCTTCTTGGAAATTTTCTTTCCCCTTCTTTTTTTATGGGGTGAAACCTTCATTAGGTTTCTCTGCAAAAGACGATTTTGATTTAGTTTTCCCATTGAGTGAGATGTGTTACGCTCAAGGGAATAGGTGGTTTTCCATTGAATGAAGTGTGTTATATTCAATGGACTTGATGGTGGAGCATTACAAAGAGATGTCATATGATCATATGTGCATGAGTGTCAAACATCAGTAAGCATTGCCATCCAAGGTAATGAAGGTTATAACTAGGCTACGGGGTTGGGCTCAAAGGAATGATAATGAAAATGATGTGAAATAAGCACTCTTGGAATGATATGGAAAACTAATTAAATCTTGCACATTGAGTTCATGTAGTGACTTTCCATCATGATGATTTTCACCTCCACGATGACTCTAAGCTTCATCCTACAAGCACAACTTTAATACAACAAGAAAAACTAAGCAAAGAAATCATGTTGTCACAATGAAATACATAAGGCCTTGTAGAATAGTTTAGTAGATTCGACCATCAAAGGTTACATGTGTTGCTAGTTCAAGGCCTTGGTAGGCTGTGGTGTCAATTTAAGATCTTAGTAAACTATAGTACCAGTTTAAGGCCTTAGTAGGCTGTGTTGCTAGTTTAAGGTTTTAGCAGACCATGGAAATCAAGCATGGCTATTGATTATTGTTAGCTATATGTAGTATTTTTTTATATAGGAATGATTGACTATATTGGCCAACTCATTCCCATCCATGTTTGCTATTTGGTAGGTCCTATTTTCATAGGCCTTGGTGCCCAAGAAAGGCCCTTTCTAGTTGGCTGAGAATTTGTCCACATGTTCATGGACACTCTTAAGGACTAGGTCCCCTTCCTTGATCTTGTATTTTCCAAGGTTATGGTGATGTTACCACTTTTGCCTCTCCTAGTAGTACTTAATGTGAGCAAGTGTTTGCACATGCTACTCTTCCATCGAGTCTAGGTCCATGGTTTGTAGCTCCTTATTCTGTTTGTGATTGATGAAATCAAAGAGGATAACTTAGAGTGATGGTACCTGCAATTGAAAAGGTAAAACTAATTTAGAACCATAAACAAGGCTATATTGGGCTACACTTATTGTAGTATGGTATGTGGTTTTGTATGTCCAAAGTGCATGCACAAGCCCCTCTATCCACTTGTACTTACCATTGTTTAGCATTTTTTTAAGCAAGTTGATGATGGCCTTATTTCTTGCTTCTACTTGTTCATTGGCTTGAGGGTAATAAGGTGATGAGAAAGAGTGCTTAATGCCTAGGTCATAATGGAAATTTTCTCTTTCTTGGCTATTAAACTATAGTCCATTTGCTATGACTACGGTCATGGGTATACCAAAATGGGCTACTTCAGATGTAGTCTTCCTCAAGGGAAGAGCCTTAACCCATTTGGTAAAGTAATCAGTTGTGGTGATGATGAAGCTATTCATTGTGGAAGACTTAGGCATTATAGGTCCAATGATATCAAACCCCATCATTGAAATGACCAAGTAATGTGAGTGGTATGTAACTTAGTTGGTAGTACATGTATGAGATTGCTATGCCTTTGGCATGTATCATAAGTTTTTATCGTTTGCAGGCAGTCATTTTTCTTATAAGGCTAGTAATAGCCTAACTATGTAATCTTAGTGGTCATAGCTTTAGGTCCTATATTTCCTCCACAAATACCCTCATGAACCTGCTCTAGGACTATTATAGATTTGGCTCTACCCAAGAACTTTAATAATGTACCATTGTAGGACTATCAACATAATGTGTTATCACCTACTATGATGTACTAGTTTGATCATTTACATACAATGTCCTTTTGAGTAATAGTTAGGCCTTGTGAAGATTCTCCATGCATAAGGTAAAACTTGATATCATCGTACCACTCCTTTATAGGGGCAGTATGAACTATGACCACAAGGTTATCCTTAGTATTTTGTGTGATTGGGATAGCATAGTTCACAGTCAAGGCAGGAAACTTACTAAACACATTTGACGTCACACTAAGGCTTGCATTGTAATGGCATTGGCTATGACATTCTCATTTTAGTATATGTGTTGGATATCAACATCTATAAATTATTGTAATAGTTGCTTTCCTAGGCCACAGTAAGGTTGTAAATGTTTGGCTTTGCATGTGTAAACCTTAGTTACTTGGTTGATCATACATTGTGAATATCCCTTGATCATCAAACATTTAATTCCTAGGTCAGATGCTACCATCATCCCCTTGATTAAACCCTCATACTTCACTATGTTGTTGGTGCAGGGAAATCCAAAATGATAGGTGAAGGGACAGATTTCACCATATGTGAATGTTATGATGGTAGAAAAATTGTCCCATGGGTAGTTGAAGCTTTATCAAAGTACATGATCACCTCATAACCCTTGAGTACTTGGTTGACAATGTTAACATGCTCATTGGGAAACTTGGGATCTATGGTTGAATGATCATCAATAGGTGAAACTATAAGTTGTATGGCTATGGCTCGACATTTCGTTGAGGATTGAGGAACATAATGAAGGTCAAACTCCACTGTTATGGATTTCCATTGGGCTAGACAACTACTCTTGTAAATATTGGTCATTATGGCTCTAAGTATGTTGTCTTCACAAATGACATTGACTTGGCTCCTAAAGAGGTAGTGTCTCAACTTCCTCAGTGAGAAGACTAGTGCTAGATAGTACTTTTTTACCTTAGTTTATCAAGTCTTATGGGAAAAGAATGCATGGCTAAGGTAGTATATTGGCATTTCTACTCCATCATCACATTTTTAACATAGTAGAGAGGCAATGGATGTGTCAGAGATGACAAGGTAGATGTAAAATGACTTACGCTCTTGTGGAGGATAGACTATCAATAGTTGTGCCAACTCTTACTTACGATTTTTAAAGGCATCTTAGCATTGAGCCATCCACTCATAGTGAACTCCTTTCTCAAGCAAGTGTTGCATGGATTGTAACTTATCTGTAAGCCTAGCAATGAACCTATGCATAAATTATAATCTACTTTGTAGTTCCTAGAGCTCCTTAAGGTTAGTTGGTGCTGCCAATTTGGATATGGACTTAACCTTATTAGGATTGACATGTATCCCTACTTTTGATACTACAAAGCTAAGAATCTTACCAGTTTTGACACCAAAAACACACTTCTTATGATGAAATCTAAATTTGAACTTAAGGCATCTTTGAAGCACAATGTCTAGGCTATTAGTGTGTCATCGACCACTTTAGACTTAATGGCTATATTATCTATGTAATAGTTGAGCAAACCTAACATGTAATCACTAAAGATATACATTATGGCTCTCTGATAGGTTGCTCCAGTGTTCTTAAGTCCAAAGGACATCATGGTATAGCAAAAGGTATTCCAAGGGATCATTAAGGTCATAGTGAGTTGGTGCTCTGGGTTGATCCTAATCTAGTTGTATCCAAGAACTAGTCCATAAAGGATAATAAGGCATGTCCAACTATAGTATCAATGAGTTGATCAATACTAGGCAAAGCAAAATTATCTTTATTGGTTGCCTTATTTAGATCTCAGAAATCAATACAAATACATATATCCAATTTTTCTTAGGAACTACCACTATGTTAGACACCTAGTTTGCATAGTCAATAGCTTTAATAAAAGCAACTTGGTAGAGCTTGGTAATTTCATCATGAATTGACAAAGGCAAGGCAGGTCTAATCTTATGCACTTTTGGCTTAACTAGTGTAATGCTAGGATAAATTATGATGTTGTGCTAAAATAATCATGGGTCTAGACCCAACATATCTTCATATGACTAGGAAAAGGCCTTAATGTTATCTTGTAGAACCTTGGTGATGTCTTGAACTTGTTGAGGTTCCAGTGAGGAACTTAGTTTAAGGATTTTCACCTCACCACTATGTGTTGTGATAGGAACCTTAGCTAGAGAGTCTTTAATAATGTCACTAGCTTCTAGATAAAGGGTTTTAACTAGGATTTTAGGCCACTCTAGAGGTTTTTCAATTGAGGCCATGTGGTTGACAAGACTCTTAGGCTCAAGATCTAGACAATCAAGATCGATACATCATTCAACATCACTATGAGATCCATGTAGGCATAGAGGCAAATTGATCCACTTCCAGGTACTCATATTTTAATCTTGCATATCAACTAGAAGCACATTAAGTGGCACATGGGTAAAGATAAATAAATAATGTCAAAATGTTATAAAATTATGTAAACATATAATATTATAATGCTTAACATATTGTAAAGAAGGTCATAAAATGCTATAAAGAGGTAGAAAATATGTTAACATGATGGAGTAAAGGCTAAAAAAAATGTTAAATAAAGGTTAAAAAAATATCTAAAAGAGTTAAATAAGGTGAAATATGAGAAATAAAGCTAAAATTTTCAACAAGGTCATGGTCTTACTAGTTTTAGGCCTTGGTAGGCCATGGCTACACAGTGTTAAATGGTGGTAGGGAAGGAACTCCACACTTCAATATCAATCAAAGGCTAAACAGAGGCTAATAAGGCCATGATAAAGCAAATAAAGAAAAAATAAGGCCATGAAAGGGCCACTCTAGGTTATGAAGATCAACAATGTAAAACAAGGTCAAAAATAAGTTGAAAGATGATGAAACAAGGTCAAATCAAGTAAAATAGGTTGCATATGGTAGAACTTGATTAATATTGGTTAAACAGGGTTAGATTTTGCTAGTTTTAGGCCTTAGCGGGCCATGGCATGGAGCTATAGGGTCACCGAGAGAGTTTGAGCACATGAGGGGGTCATTCCAAGGTTATTGTGAAGTAAAATTAGCTCCGTTTGCTATGACTATGATGGGCTCTACTAGTGACTATATGTTGGCATAACATAGTCCTACCTTCCTCTAGCATAGTTGACATTCAAGGGGTATTTTGTAGGCTTGGTATGGTCATTTTCAAGCTTCTAATGGTCTAAATAGCTAGTGCAAGGATTAGGTATTGAAGATTGACAAGTTTTGGTACCATTTTAGCTTCTTAGAAGGTTGAAAATCTTAATTCTAGGGGTGACTATACTGGGATAATAGGCCCCAATGTAGTCATAAGAAATGACTAAGTTTGTATGGTTTCCAAGATTAAAAGAGTGAAATTTACAATAAGGAGCCATGAGGACAAGGTTTTGATAATTTTGGGTTAGTTTTGGGGCATTGTAAGTTGCTTGTTATCGATTTTTGTTGTTACATTTTTTCTTCCAATTGGGACTACATTAGCCCAACATAGTCCTTAGCTTCTTTAGTGCAGGCTTGCATGGAAAATGGCTTTCGTTGAGCTCTAGAGCTTAATAGACCATCTTAATGGGCTTTTGAGGTCATTGGTATTGCTGGCTACGGTTTTGGTGCAAAAATTACTACTTTTCATGCCTGTTTGGGCCTTGGATGGTGAAGTATCATAAGACTACATTGAGCATGTAGTTCCTAGTGTAGTCAAACATTCCAAATTGGAAAAAGTTGTAAAATAATGAACTTTGGCTTGTTTCCCAAGGTTCTAAGGTCTAGGCATGCTTTAGTAGGATTCAGGGTCTTTCCAGGAGTTGATTTAGGTAGTTCTAGAGCTATTTTGGTCATCCTTAGATGGACTACACTAGGCTTAGAAAGGGACTATGCTAGTCCAATGTAGTTCTAATTTCCTATCAACATAGTGAGTTTGAAAAAATTTGAAGTAATCAAGTTTTACTACAAAAATTGACTCTAGTGAATCCCAGGACTCCTAAAAGTGGACTTCAAGCCATTCTGAATAATTTTAGGAAGTTTAGCATGACTATGCTAGGCCTGGGTAGGGACTATGCTAGACTAGTGTAGTCCCAATTTTCTTCAACATAGCTCCATTTCCAAGTTGAAGAAAACTAAGTTCTATTACTAGAATTGATTCTAGCAGTGTCCTAAGGCTTCTAAAAATGAGTTCTAGGTTGTGCTTGGTAGTTTTTTGAGTGGTTTAGGTGGACTATGTTGGGCTTGGATATGGACTATGCTGGCCCAGGGTAGTTCTAGTATCCTTCAGTATAGTCCAAGCTTCCATGGTCAAAAATGTCTACAAAAAGTACATTTCATGGTAGAAAATGCTCTAGTGAGGCTCTATGGTTTTGTAGAAGTGGATTTAGTGTTTGTTTGGTCAATCTTGGGCAACTGGAAGTTGACTATGCTGAGATTTGAGATGGACTATATTAGCCTAGCATAGTTCCATCTCTCCTCAATGTAGTTGGATTGTGGTAGTCCAAAAATAATGAAATTTGATTTAAATGCAAGGTCTAATGATCCTTATGTATCTCAACAAGTCTCTGTAGTCGAAAATGGCATTCCAATGGTTGAATTAGATTTGGTTTGAACCCTAGAGGATAGACTACACTAGCTTGCTATTATGACTATGTTGACCTCATGTAGTCCTCTTAGTATTTAGTGTAGTCACACTTTGGAATAGAAAATGTGGGTTTCTACGATCAAAATTGACTTTGACAAGGCCATAGGATTTATTGGTAGTGGATTTAGGTTATTTTTGGATATTTTTCTTGGATTTTTCATGGACTACACTAGGCTCTAGCATGAACTATGCAAGCCCAACATAGTTCCATCTTTTCCTAGAGTAGTTAAGGTGGTGGTGGTCAAAATAGTGAAAAATGGAGGTTTTTGTAATCAAAAAAGCTTTGGTGATGTGATAGACTTCATTAGAAGTGGATTTTGTATCCTTTTGGTTAATCTTGAGTAGTTTGATATGGACTACATTGAGGTTTGAGGGGGACTACGTTGCCTAGTGTAGTCCTAGTTCCTCCTTAGCATAGCCATGATTTGATTGTCCAAAAATGATGAATTTAATCTCAATGCCAAGGTATGATGGTCTTAATGTGTCATAGAAAATTCCTATAGTTAAAAAGGGGTGTTTTTTTAGTTGAATTTGGCTTGGTTTGGAATTTAAGATGTGGACCATGTTGGGCATGGATTGGGACTACACTATTTTAGCATAGTTCCAACTTTCCATTAAAGTAGTCAAGGCTTGGAATAGTCAATAGAGGTTTACATGGTCGCCAAAGGTTCTGACAAGACCCTAGGGCTTCCCAAAGGTGAATTTAGGCTATTTTTGAAAATTTTTTGGTTAATTTTCTATGGACTATGCTGGGTTTGGGAAGGGACTATGCTGGTCTAGTGTAGTTCCCACTTTCCTCCAATGTAGTCAAGGTGGAAATTGTGAGAAATGGTGGAAAATGCAATTTTGGTAGTTAATTAGGCTTAAATAGGATTTTTGGGTTCATCAACAATAGGTTTAAGTCACTTTTAACTAGATTTGATTAGTTTTTAGTGGACTACGTTGGCCTAGTGTAGTCTCCCTCTTCCATTAGTGTAGTCAAAATGGTAGGTTCAAAAATTGTGGAAAAAGGATAGGTTTTCTGTCAAACAAGTTTAAATGGGATTCTAGGATTTTTGGAGGTTGATTTACATTATTTTTGGTATTTTTTGATGTTTTTAAGGGGACTACATTAGGTCTTTGGTAGGGACTACATTGGGCTAGTGTAGTCCCTACTCCCCATCCAGCGTAGTCAAGGTTTTCACCATGAAAAGTGGAAAAAGTGGTAAGGTTTGTTTTAATATTTAGCTTTGTTGGATTTTAAGTTTCTTAGGAGGTGAGTTGGAATGGATTATGAGTTGTTTAAGGCTTCCTAGAAGGACTACATTGGCCACCTCTAGTGGCTATGCTAGTCCAACGTAGTCACTCTTGGAAAGTGACATTTGGATTGAAAAAATTCAAAATCTTGCTTCCATTCCTAGTCTAGCATGGTTCCAAGGTCTCCAAAGGTGGATTTGGGTTTATGGATGATTGATTTTTGGATTTTAAGTGGATTACATTGGGTGCCTTTTGGGACTACACTAGCCCAGCATAGTCCCATGTGGGAACATAGATTTGTGGATTTTCTTTGGATTTTTGATTAATTGATCGGTAGTTTGAGGTGACTAGGGGTCTTGGAGAGGTGTGGAGACTCTAAGAGGTAGTGTTGAAGGTGTGTGATAGCTTCCCTTGTTTAGTTAATCCTAAGAGGTCATAATGTCACATTTGGATTTTTTCTGAAGAAATGATTAGGTTTTTGAATTTTCTAAGGTTATAAGATTATTTTATATCATTTTTTGATTGATGGGATTTTTGAACCACTTGATTTTTCCTTAAAAATAATTTTCTATGGCTATTTCCATCAGGTTATGTCAAGTGGGTTTTTTGTCCTAAGGCCATTTTTTGTCTAAGTTGTGTAATTTTTCTACGTTGAATAGTTAAGAAATTTTAAATGTGGTGGTTATGAATTTTTATTTTATGATTCAAGGATTTAAATAAATTTTGAATCACCAAATTCAGATAAATGGTTTGGCTGTTACGATCATTTTCGTCTGCTTGCACGATAATGGGTTTTGGTATGATGGCCACAGTTAGGATAATTTGATATTTTTTTCCTAAAAACTTGGTTATTAATTTTTACATTTTCTTCTTATAAGATTGAATTTGTTGTTTTATGATTCCAATAGCTATGGAATCATTGAATTTCGTGGAGTGATTAATTTGTTATGGCTATTTTCATTTGGTTGCGTGAAACCATGGTTACAAGGTTACACATTTACCCCTATGAATATGGGCAATGTTGAGATATTAAAACTTTTTTCTTCAATGTCCCATGATCTTGGGGATAGATTGGGATGTTAAGAAGGGGTTGAAGGTTTTTTGGTTCAAAGTAAAAATTTCTTCATATCTTTCGTAAGCATTTTCCTATGGCCGTTTTGGCGTAAAGTGTGAATTTTGGTGAATCTTGGTTATAGACTTATGTTGTATGTTGAGTTATTTTCTAAATATAATTAATCATGGAAGTTGAAACTTTAGTTCTACATTTTTGTATTCATGTTTTTAGTCTTGAACTATTAATACCATGTTTTTAGTCTTGAACTATTAATACCATGTTTTTAGTTGTAATCGGTCATTGTTACGATTTTAGTTTTAAACTATCATAATTGATATTTTGTTTAAGTGTTTACTACATTTGATAATTATAAGGCTAAAATAATTGGCATAGTAGTTGTAATGTATTTTTCTTATTATTTTTATGTACTTTTTTTAATTCTTGTTTCTAATTTTAGTTTTTGGTTTGCATGGTCATAATGGTTATGTGTTGGATATTACAAGGCTTTCTTGATGGCCATCTTGGTGGTCATAGAGATGGTGAGGATTTTAAGCTACATCCACCTTCCTGGGCCTAACTTTCTAATTCTAAATATTGAGTGGGATCACAATGGGGTATGGTTTAGGCTATGAGCCAAAGACTTCCTTACCTATCTTCTATAGAACTTCAGTGTGATGATTTAATCACACTTGACATCTGAGGCTGTAGTAGTGATCATAGAGACCATCCTACTTGGGTTCTCTAGCTTAATTATCAAGTTCATTATGGATGAACATGATGCTCACTTGAAGGGAGAGAAAAATGATGGCACTATCACTATGGGCTCTTGCAAATTGTCAAAATTTTAGAGATGCCCAAATTTAGTCAGTATAACATGGAAAACACTTTGATTATTGGCAACCATGCTCATACATTATTCCAAAATCCTTCATGCACTATTTATCGCATAGAGGGGTAAGTATAGTTGTTTTTGAGTTATGGTTATTTCTATCATTGTATAATTAAGTTATGATGATTTTTTTTTGTTTCACTTACCTACAGGTTTAGGATGGATGAGTGAGGCCTAATCAAAGGTGACAACCTCTTGCTCCTAGTCCACACTGCTTTGGAGGTGTTTACCAAAAGCCAAAATGTCAGGCTTGTAGTATTGGAATAGGTGGAGGATGACTTTGAAGATAGCATTATACACCATCCTAAGGCTTATATGAGATGCCTAGGAAATGGAATGATATATGGTTGGTGGGCCAATCCATCCCTTGATGACTTAGAAGTAAACCTAGCCCCTAGAGCCC
Source organism: Gnetum montanum (assembly GCA_015680685.1). Lineage (NCBI taxonomy): Eukaryota > Viridiplantae > Streptophyta > Gnetopsida > Gnetales > Gnetaceae > Gnetum > Gnetum montanum. The sequence continues at coordinate 1,166,976 of MNCI01008800.1, forward strand.
TTAAGATGCCTACATTAAACAGGTGAAGTGAGTGTTTTTATTTTGTTCATTTTGGGTTATTTCAGTTTTGGTTGTTTAAGTAGTTATATTGGTTTTATTTTAACTTGGTTATATCTATTGTAACTTGTTTTACATGATGCACCTATGCTAAGGCTAATGGGCTATAATTTTTTATGTTGCAAAGGCTACTCCATCAACTGAAGTTACAAATATCACTTTAGGATGTGCTAAAGAGACCCTGATCCTTAAGTTTGATGAGGTGGAATCCTCACAAGATTGGCTATCGGATCATGCACCTGATGCTATACGTGCAAGGGTTATACACGTGGGCTTCTTTGACCTCTTCATGGTTCCAAGCCTAATAATTTCCATTGCAAAGATGTTGAACATCATTAACTTTTTTGCTAAGGAATCAAGATGTTCATCACTTGTGTTCATGGTGTGAGAATTATTTTGGAGGTTAATATATCCACCTTTAGTAACCTCTTTGATGTTTCAAATGATGGCATATTGGTTATTGTCAAGTAGGGAGGGAGGTGGACCACTAAGAGGAAGTAGAAGAGTGGATAAATACTCATTGTGGTAGCAAGGGATACTCTCAAAAATAAATCAAGTCACCGTTGATTAGAGAAATGTATCCCTTATTCTGATATGAAGAATTTCCTAAGTTGTTATGGTAGGGAAAATTCTTGGATGTAGAGCAAGCTTGGACCATGAAGTAGGTACTCACTGAGGGTTTTAAATATAAATGAGTTTTACACTTGATTTCTGGGATACAGTGGGAGATTGAAAAGTTTCGTAACATCGTCATCATGAAGTTTCATGTGTACTTTGCACTTTTTCTAGATTATTTATAGAGGTTTGTAGAGTTTCTAGTGGTAAGGAAGGATGGACAATGGGTTACCCAAGATCCATCCCAACTTACCAAACCTTGGGTGAAGCTTCTTGCTCCAACCATGTAGGCCTAGGACTCGCTAGAAGCTATGGGTGAATTGCTGTCTATCACTACCAAGGGGATTAGTGGTAGGCATTGTGTATCCCCTAAAAACACATGGGTAGAACCTCTCACAGTAGTAACTAGTATTAAGAAGTCTCAAAAGTTACATAAAGAGGCTAAGGGAATAGCTAGGGCGAAGCTTAAGAGGCCTTTGGAGGATGATACAACATCATTGATAGAGGAACCTTTGCCTAAGAAATTGATTGTCAAGCTTAGAGGGAAGCAACAAGATGTTAGAGGTGTGTTCTTGTTAATTTACTATTAGTGTAGTTGATTAATGATCTTTCAAAATGTGTTAATTTACCTTATGTTTCATGGTTGGTGCCTTTGTAGGTAAGCAATAAGAACAAGAAGCCCTTGTAGCAGTAGTAGCGGCTATAGAAGAGTGAAGGCATCAAGAGGAGGAGGGGTCAACATCAAGAAGAATAAATATTGAAGCATTATGAGGATGAGGCATTGTAGAATGAGGGCTTACCCCCTCTTCCTCCTATGGGCCACTTTGACACCATGCTAGAGGATCCACAACTGAGTGAACATCTTCTTGTCATATCAAAGGACCTCTCAAGTGCTTATGATCTTTAATTTTAAGTGTTGTACATGTTATCTTTCATTGATTCAAGCCTGTCTTTCGCTATGGTTGTTGATGGCTTACTACACTTGTTGTAGCCTAAGAGTTGTAGGCAAAAGCTTCCATTTCTACCTTTTGCATGTAGTCATGGGTGGAAAACCCTAATAAACTTAAATTCATGTGGGGTGTAGCTAAAGATATGATTAGTCAATTATAGTAGATAGCTCTTGAGATTGGTAAGAAATTTGCCTTTATTATTTTGCCTTGAGATTAATGCATTTTTCCTTTATTATTTTTGTATTTTTGGTCTTTTATTTAATTTCTATGGTTATGTATTTTTGTTACTAAATGGTTTTATTTGTTGGACATTATTTTATGTTGGTAATAGTGCCTCAACTAAGATGGGATCTTGACAAGCCAATGAAGGTTGATACATTGCCTCCCTTACTTTCCAGTTTAGAGAATGTCCCACATGGGCTATATGAGGGTGTCACTAGATGTGCAATCTCATGTGCTAAGTCCTTGTGAAAATGTAGATGTTCCAATGAGTTCCTATGGAAACAAGTTGTATCATTGAGAAAAGCTAAAAGAGTAGGTGATAGACCTTAAGGATTGCAAGGACTTCATAGAGGCCCAAGCATCCAACTGGGACTCCTTGCACACTAGGGAGATAACTTGGATCCAATAGTGGAATGTGATCAAAGGCAAGGTTTCAATTGCTAGGTAGATAGTAGAACAAAAGCTCTAGATTGATCTCATCAATCACAAGGTTACTAAGTGGAAAGATTACTATGGTTTGGTCCTTGAGTGGGATTTTACACAAAAGGACCATAGAAGGATGTATAAAGTCAAATGGGATGCCTACCTCAAATGGCTATAGGAAGAGTCTACATAGTGGAAAAAGATAGAAATGTCCATGATGGGCATCAATATGGAGGAAATATATAAAATTTTTGTGAAGAACGTGGTTGTAGCCAACTCCCCTACTTGTCAAATCACTATTGCCTCAAGGGAAACAACTACCACCACATTCTTGCATGATCTTGGGGATGGAGATTGGGTTATCATGTCTAAAGATAGAATCCTCCACCATCTAGAGGTTGGTCTTTAGAGCTCCCATTAAGAACATGTAGCTTTGAAACCATCTTAGGTTTACTTTTTTTAGCTTTGGTTTTATTTCGTTTAAGTTATTTATTTTGTCTTGATGTGCAATGGTTACTAATTAGTTTTGGTGTTATCATGTCACAAGTTCTAGATGATGGTAGTGGCCCTAGCAGTGAAGGTGGAGATGAACCCCCCACCTCCTCCCATGGATGCTACTTAGTTCCATTAGTTGCCTTTCAATTTTAGTTGTTTTGATTTCATGTTGATGATGATGTATGGCTAGTGTTAACCAAAACAACTTATTGCCTAAATTTTTTATTTCTTGGACATTTTTTCTATGTTATGTGGCCATGGTTATGATGTTATGGATGTTTTAACTTTAATTCAAATTTGAAATTTGAAATTTTGGTTGTAATGTTCTAGCATTATGATTTTGTTTATGTTATGGTTCTATGTTGTAATCTATCTTTTAAGGCTACGTTGGCTAGACTTGGTTGCAATGTGATAAAAGGATTGAAACTACTATGTAAAAAGGTTGTAAACTCAAGCGGTAATGAGATATAAGGTTGTTTTCTAGTTTTAGGCCATGGCAGGCCATGCAATTTTTGCCAGTTTAAAGCCATGGTTGGCTGTGGGGTATTTTCTAGTTTTAGGCCATGCGACATTTGCTAGTTTTAGACTATGGAAGGCCATGTGGCATTTGCCAATTTTAGGCCATTGTGGGCCATATGATACATAAATAGAAACATAAATTTTTGGTTATCTTATGTTTTTAAGATTTTTATGGAGTTTTTAGTTTCAAAATTTTTATGATGTTTTTGGCTTTTTTATGCAAAAAGAAAAAGGCTTCAATAGTAAAAGAATGTAAAATCTAGATAAACTTTAAGCTATAGGTAAATAAATAATTCAGTTTAAAGGAAAATAACGTTACAAATACAAAATTAAGTAAAGTGTAAACTAGGCTATTAGGCTATATGTACATATAGTTATAGTGTTGTAAGTGCATAGGGTCTAAGAAGGATTAGGAGTGTACATCCCAATCTTCGAGAGACTAGGAAATGCATATGGTCTATTTTGCACCAATTTCTATTCTCCATCTCCTTCACTAACAATGTTGAAGGGGATCTCTCCTCATAGCTCATTGATGGATTCCTCATCATTTACTTGGCTTCTTTTGCTCTATTGCTCATTTCGATTTTTTGGCAAATGGTAGGAGTTTCTTCCTGAAAGTCCACTTCAGACCCTTGTTCTATATTAATGTTGTTAATAGTTAAAGGGACTACACTATCACCATGGGTAGTGATTTCACCTTCCTCATAGGAAAGGTGGATTTCTTGGTGAGTAGGTGAAGACATAGCCTACAATTGGGCTAGCCAAGATGTACCTAAGATGATTTTGAATCCTGGTGTTTCTTCTACCATCAAGAAATATTTTGTTATAGGGAATTTCTTCCCATCACAAAATCTAGAAAACATGGATCCTTTGACCTAAAACCACAGTTTTTTTACAAATTTAATGGTCGAAGTTGATGTATGTTATATCTATTTTGTCAAGTCCAAGTGTTCAATGATGGTATGAGGTATGACGTTGGTTTTTGCTCCATCACCTACATGTACCCTATGTACTTTATATTGCCAAAACCATATGGTTATGAAGAGAGACATCTTGGTTACTTCACCATTTTGGGGATTATTATTGTAAAACATCAATGACGTTAACTTCAATTTCTTGGGTGAAGAGGATGCCATGAATGCATAGATAGACTCTTCATTAGTAGGGATGTCCTTGCTAATAGGAATGGAGGTCAAGATCTTAACCAATTTCTCAAAATGGGTAGTAAAAGTCATGACTAGGTCATATAAGCTTAGGGTTGTGTTCTTGTACTTGAGTGATTACTTGACCTATTCCATTATGTTAAGGAAGTCTTTGTGATTGGTTATTGGATTTGTTATATCTAACTTTCTCCATACGTCCCAAAATGCAGACTTCATGCTTAGGTTGTTCTTATGGCCTAGTCTCTCTCTTTTCTTCTTCGGGTTTTGTTTCCTCCCATGGTTTAATTATTAAATCATATTGGGTTGTGGAAGTCATGGGAACAGATGAAATGGGAGTGGGTTCTTTGCTTTTTACACAACCTTCTTCCATTTTTTATTGGGGATTTCTTATTATCCCTAGTTAGTTATATGGAAGAAGATGTTTGCATTGGCCACCACAAGGGGTTGTTTTGTTGTTGGGGTAGGTTGTGTTGTAGAGGGCTAAGGTAACCTAATGAAAAATGGCTTATTATAGGATATTTGCAATGGTACCCTTACAAAAAAAGGAGCTCTTAAGCTAGTAGAAGTTGAAGAGTCCCTTTTGTTGTGAGGGGATACCTAAATCATGAATGGTTTCATCATAGGAATTTGATTTTCATTAACATTGAATGCCGATATAATGTATGAATTTTTGTTGGTGTTCAATGAGTCCTTATGTATGTGTATCTATTAGGTCTCATGCCTAACCAAATTTGAAGTGTCTAATACTAGTTCACCCCTATAAATCATCTTTTGCATGTCATCCTTAAGTGTAAGGCAAAAATTAGTATCATGACCTGATAACTAATGACAATGGTAGAAGAGGTTGAGCTTAAAGTATTTGGGCACTAGAGGGTCATCCTTAGTTACTTGAGTAGGGTATTTTGCTATTTCACATAACTTATCATGCCTTGGTCATCTACTTGTATTGAATCTTATTGCTCTTCAATAGTTGGTCTAGAAGCTCTAATGGCTTAAGGGGTAACTTAATATATTTTTACTAATCTTTCTACATGAAGTTTGGCCTAGACATAGTCAATGTAGTGGCCTCAAAGGTACAAGGTTGATTGCTATTATGAGTAGTAGGGGTCTTGGGTTGGTTAGTCTTTGGCCCTTGGTTAGTTGGTTTACTCTCCTTAGTCATGGTTGCTACTACTATGTTATTATTTCCTACCCTTCTTTCTATCTTTATGCATATGTTTATTTTTATATGCCACATAGATAGGATCATGAATAGCTTTTGTGACATCTTCTATGTTCTTAGTTTGAGAAAAGGATTGACTAAGAGACCATGGATCAAGATAATATAATTTCAACTTTGTGAAGTCATTAATTGCCCCCTTGAAGATAGCTAATAGATGTATTTTAACTATTGGCTTTGGTATCTCATTGAGCAGAGCATTCCATCATTGGATGAACTTCTACATTGGCTCAAGGGATCCTTGATTGACCTTCATTAGTTGGTCAAACATGGTATTAGGTTTCAAGTTATACTTGAAACTATTAATGAATTCTGAAATTAGTTTGTCCAAAGAGGATATTGATCCTCTTGGCAAGGCATGGTACTAGTCAAGTGCTTTTCCACTAGAGACATAGGAAAGATTTGCATAATTATATGTGTCCACGCTTGTAACAGTAAGCACTTAGAGTGAAAGGTAATCAGATGAGCATTCAGATCACCTTCACTATTGTACTTGGTGAACTATGGCATATGAACATTAGGAGGAAGAGTTAGCGGTGGGATCATAGGACTAATGGGATCATCTTGATAGAAGTCCATTATCTTTACGGTCTAGGACGTTGAGGATTTAAGCTTTCTTAACTCTTTTATCAAGTCCTGGATCATCTGGAAAGCTTGATCCAGTTCTTGGAGTGCCCTTGTTAGTTGTGGGGTTTGGATGAAGAGTTGAGGCATGAGCTATGATGCTTGTGGTCTTGCTATTGGTTGAGGTATTAAGGGGAGAGGCCGAGTCACTATAGTAGTAGGTGGGTTAAATAACGAAAATGATGTTTATGTTGGTATCTAGGGCACAAATAGGAAAAAGGGGGTGTGTGACCCTCGTGCTATTTGAAATCCCACTATGGACCCTATCTAGGTGGTAGGAGGGATAGTGGTAGTAACAACTAACGATGATGGTTGCATAGATTGAGGCTTTGTAGCAGATGGCATTGAAAAGTGTAAGGTCATGGATTGCAACATTAAGTGTGTTTGGTGCATGGCTATAATGGGGGTTAGCCCAAACATGGTTGGGTGCAGTGGGGATGATGGTAGTGGGATGTGTCTAGTGGAAGACACAAAGGGGATGGTAGTAGCCATTATGGCCTTGGGGGCTGCTTGTTGAAAGAGCCCACCTAAAAGGTTCCTATGTTCAAATTCTACTCCAAATTCTTCCTCTTCCTTTGGTTGTTCATTAGAAGTGGTTTTTGCTTCTTCTTCTTCCATCTCAATTAGTTAAGATAGGATGCATGTGTAAGTATCAGTAAGAGGAATTTATTCACATGGAGAGGGAATATAATATTTTGTGTTGCAATGTATGAGCATATATTTCCTTTTTGCTTCTACTTCTACTTGTGGGATTAGCATGCCAATCTAGATGTTGGAACAAATGTAGTTGTAATGATCCTTATTTATCACCAAGAATCCACAACTTTGCCCCCTTAGTCACAAGGATTGCCTACATTTGATAACAATAGAGTCTTTGGGATCATAGACCCTTACAACTTGTTGGCTAGACATGTCATCAGTGAAGTTGAAGGGAAATTTGGTTGATTGTTAAAATGACATGTTGAATATTGAGATTTTGGATTTTTACTATTTTAGTAAAAATGTAGTAAGTAGGATGATCTACTAATGTAATAGACCAGAAATAGAAAGGTAGTAGGAAACAACTACTAAATAGTAAAAATAGGAAAAAGGAAAAGTGGTTTACCTACTAGACAAAAATGGATGTCACAATAGGAACAACATTAAATGGAATTATGTTGAACGAAATGGCATTAAATAGAATGACATTGAATGGAATGAGTATTGTAGTAGATGAGAAATTTGTAGTATATGAGAAATTTGTAGCAAAACCTAGCTCTGTTTCTACTATCACACCAAAGCTTATTAAAGAAGGTCTAATAACCAATGTTGGTTTTCAAGGTATAACAGATTAATGAAAGGATAGAAATGGCTAAAATAGATTTATGGCCAAGAATTTGGGTAGAGGACATTCTTCTAGCATTAAAAAACTATTGGATCTAGAAACCTCAGTTGTTGGAATGGGAAAATTGAAAAATCCAATTGCCAAAATGATTTTAACCTTGAATCCTAAGGACCTCCAAAAAATGGGACTTAGGATGCTCTAGAAGGTTCAAAAAATCACCCATGGACTTATGGAACATAGATAGAAATGGCTATGAAAAACATAAATGTAATCATGGCTGAAATTAGAAATGAAAACAAAAATGAAGACATAAACATAAATGAAAATGTAGTTGTTGTTATAGATTCAAAAATGAAATGGAAACATGAACTAAAACTTGCACAACATGAGCAATAACTTTATAAAAAGATAAAGAATAAGATTCATGAAGTAGAAATTTCATGCCAAAGGTACTAAAAGTTGCTGGCAGGAGCTTGAAGTTCATTGGAGAAGGTAGGTTCTGTTCCATTGAAACTCCATGGTGTAGTTTCTTCCCAACTTTGGTTTCTAGCAACTTTCTATCAGTTTCAACCATGATCTACAATGGGGTTATGGAAATGAGTTCTCACTTTTTGGAGTAATGCTAACTATGTGGGAGTATTTGTGCCCAGCGTAGTAGCAGTTACTACTACAAAAAAAAGTGGAATTGGGCCTACAAATGGGTTGTAATGTTTGGAGAAATGACAAAACTACTATTGTGCAGGTGAAGCTTCGAATAGTTGGAAAAATGCCCAAAAAATGCTTAGAATGCCAAAGTGTTTGGAACCTCAAAATGGTGTTGACATTGGATTTTTATAGGGTAGGGTTGCTATTTTTGGATTTGACATGATTGCCATGATTGCTGGCAGATTGGTGCCAACATGCAAGTTGTAATGGTCATCATCTCACAATGTAGTTACTATTTGTAAGTTTGGAAAGGACTATGTCTAGAAAACCCATCCATTTACTATAAATAGTAAATATAATTTTGTTACTACACTGGCATTAGTCAATGGTCATTTACTTTTAGTGTAGTTGCCATTTATAGTAAGTTTGGAATAGGCTACAACCATAAAATCCATCCGTTTACTATAAAAAGTAAATGAACTTTTGTGACTTTCTTCTGATTGGTGGAGGACATTATGACCACAATTTGTGGGTGGTCCTATCCTATTGGCTTCCTAATGATTCATGTGGATAACTACAAGAGAGACTTTCCAATCATCATGGGAAGGGCTTGGCTGAGTACAATAGATGTGTGGTTTGGAATCAGAAACCTCTCCTTGGAGATATTCAAGAAAAATGACTTTTAAAAAGTTGAGAGAAAGCATGTTTCATGCATCACATATAATGACATAGGATGCCACTATGTGCAGAAATTATCGCTAGTTAAAAGTACAACAATCATAGCATGTAGGCGGTGTGCAGATGTCACATAAGTGCAAAGGTACATGTACACAAAAACCACAAAAAGGAAGGCATCCAATGATTGAAAATTGAATCTAAAAGTAATTTAACAATGTGCATGAAACAAACTGAGAACCTAATAATTGCCTACATTAAGGATGATGAGATGGAAAAAATGCATTGCTAACTCTTCAATGAACTTGGTGACACCAATTGGGGAGAGTTGGAAATCCTTAAGAGCTTTAAATAGGAGTCCCTTGAGTTAAAGACTTTGTTAGCTAGAATGGAATATGCTTTTCTAAAAAATGGCAAGCCATTCATTATTAATGACAACCTTGCTCCTATGTAGAAAAAGAAACTATTGGAGGTGGTTAACAAATGTTCAATATCCTTTGCTTGGTCATATCATGAATTGACTAGAATTAATCTAAGGATAGGTCAACATCACATCTACATAGATGTCTCCATTAAATCAAAGAGGCAGCTGCAATGATGGTTGAATGTTAAATTAAAGTAGATCATGAACTAAGAGATTGAATAACTACTCAAGATGACATTCATCTATTCTATTGCATATAGTGAGTGGGTTAGCCCACCTTTCATAGTGCCAAAGAAAGGTGGGAAATGGAGATTCTGTATAGATTTTAGGTTGTTGAACATGGCAACATATAAGAACCATTTTTCTTTGCCATTTATGAAGAAGGTGTTGGACACCATCTCTAGGCATTGTTACTACAACTTTTTGGATGGTTATAATGGCTGTAATCAAATTGATATAGCATTGGAGGATTAAGCCAAAACTACATTCACAAGTTCATGGGGGACTTTTACATAGAGAAAGATGCCGTTTGGCCTATGCAATGCCCCTATAACATTTCAAGATCTTATCATGAGCATTTTCCAATAGAAAATTAGTAGCGGGATGGAAGTATTCATGGATAACTTTTCCACTTATGGGACTACATTCGAGCAAGCCCTGGACCATCTTGAGCAAGTGCTAAAGAGGTGTGTGGAGAAAAACCTTAGCCTCAATTGGTAGAAAAGCCACTTAATGGTCTAGGAAGGCATTGTGTTAGGGCACAAAATTTCTTAGAAAGAGATTGAGATGAACCCTAAAAAAATAAGGATCATTCAAGGAATCACCAGATAGCTAGAAATAGTTAAAGATGTGAGGTCATTCCTTGGTCACATTGGCTATTACTGGAAATTCATTGAGAATTTATCTAAGATTGCTAAACTATTGATGGAGTTGATAAATTAGGATGCTCTATTCATTTGGAGCAATGAATGTGAGGATGCATTCTAGTAGCTTAAGAAAAGGCTCATAGAAACTCCAATTCTATGAGCACCTGATTGGTCTAGACCATTTCACATCATGATGGATGCATCCAACTATGCCTTGGGAGTTGTGCTCATGTAGTTGGACAATCAAAAACATCCTTACTACATCCACTATATAAGAAGAAGCATTGTTATACATAGATAAACTACACCAAAAAGAAGAAAGAATTGATAGTATTGGTGTTCACCTTGGAAAAATTTAGACACTATGTGCTTGGGTACAAGATGTTTGTGTACACTAATTATAGGGTAATCTGGTTCTTGATGAATAAGTTGATACTGAGCCCCCATGTCATATGCTTGCTAGTGTACTTGCATGAATTTGATCTAATAATGGTAGATCAAAAGGGGATTGATAATGTTGTTGCTAACCACTTATCTTAGTTGAGATAAGACAACAAAGAAGAGGAGAGCCCACTTTCAAATCAATTTCCTAATGAAATCCTCTTTGTTGGAGTAGTAACTGAATAAGTGCCCACTAAAACCAACTGGTATGATGACATTATCACTTATCATCTCATTTAGGAGATGCCATAGAAGTGAGACAATAGGAAGAAATTACAATTTCTTCACTAGGAAAAACACTTCATGAAAATCAATGGCCTGGTTCAATGGTGTGTACGTGATGATGATCAATTGTACAGTTTCCAAGATGCTCATTAGGGCCCTTTTGGGGCCACTATGCTGAGAGATGCATGACCATTAAGATCCTCATGGTAGGGTACTATTGACCAATACTTTTTAGGGATGCTCACCATTTTGTTTGCTCCTGTGAATGTTGCCAACATGATGGTGGGATGACCACTCATATGGAGGGGCCTCAATAGTGAATCCAACCATTGGAGCCCTTCAACATATGGGGCATTGATTTCATGGATCCCATCATTCCCATGTCCAAAAAAATGATGTACATCATAGTAGTTGTTGATTACTATATGAAATGGATAGGAGTGATAGTTGTCACTAATTGCACATCTTCTACAACCACTCAGTTTGTATAATAGGTTTGGGATGCCATGTATACTTATTTCTGATAACAAAACTCATTTTATATGCACCACCTTTTGGAAGCTCATGTAATGCTTGGAGGTTGAACATAAACTAATAGCATCCTACCATCCCCAAGATAATGGTCAAGTGGAGGTTACTAACTAGGAGATAACAAAAATACTAACAAGAACTATTAGAAAATATAGGAGGTATTGGAGCACAAAACTCAATGATGCCCTTTGGCCTACCACTTAGAAACTTCCTATTGGATACTCTTCTTGTATATGACAAATACCAAATCTTCCTATCCAAGTAGAGCTCTATACACTATCAATTGTCTATGAGCTTTGCCTTGACCTAAGCCTAGTATAAAAAGAAAGGATGATGAATCTCAACATACTAGATGAGAACCAATTGGTGGTCCTATCATTTAATGAAGTGCACAAGGAATTTAATAAAAAATGTCATGACCTTAAAATTAGGAAAGTGAAATTTCAACTAGGAGATAAGGTCCTTTACTAGATTCCCACACATGTGCCACAAAGAACTAAATTTCAAAGGGGCCTTACATTATCTACAAACCTTTTGCTTTGGGGCCATGTTAATTTACAAACTTGAAATCCCAAACAAAAAGCTGCTAGTCAACACATAACAAGTAAAACCTTTCCATGAACCTAATAGAGCCAGTGACTAGAACACCTTAATGAATGGACAAGCACGTTCAATTTTTCAAATCTCCTCCTTCTAACTTAGTCATAGGGGAGATGGCCATCTATGTTGACCAATCATTGTGGCTCTTCACTTTTTAAATTTTTTTGTTTTACATTGTTTTAGCACATTTTTTCCTTTTCTTAAATATTTTACAATTTGTTATATATTTTATTTTATTTGGTTTGGATTTCTTTTATGCTTTTCTTATGTTATGTTTTTCTTTCTTTATTGTCACCAGGACTTGATGTAACTATAGTTGTTAATTGATGGTGATTGGTATTATAATGTTATTTGATTGCTAATGTCTAGATTCTATCTTTGAATTTTGATGGTAATAACTAAGACATGGTTTCTTTTCATGATAACAAGCAATGAGTCCACATCATCCATCCATTCACAAAATTTTATGGTGTTCCCTTGTTTTGGAAGTATGAGGTTACTTCTTAAATTAAACTTCTAATGAACTTGGAAAGGATTAAATGGATAGAGAAGGATGTGACTTTAGGAGTATTTAGTACTCTTTGTACTTGCCTACCCTCTTAAGGTGCATTAGTATTTTCATAGGTCCTTTGCCATTCCTACATCGATCAAAAATAAGAAGCTAAGTCTTTGCATGGTATGGTTCCCATCCAAAATCTACAAAATAATAATAATAATAATAATAATGAGAATTCAAAGCATACCCCTAAGATAAAATAACAAGCTAAAAGTACTAGTTATGGAACTAGACAAATATGTTACCCATGCCTGAAGGTTCCCTCTAACTAAGATTCATCTCACTTCCTACTTCTCTTTTTGGAATGATGATTGATTTGTGGGGATATTCTTGTGCAAGGTCACTGAAAGTGGTTGGTGGGGAGGAGATGGTGGACTAGTCTTAGAGTGTTAATGCAAGGTCATTGAAAGTGGTTGGTTTAAATTCAAACTAAGGATGGATGTTATCAGGTCAGATTAACTATAAAATCCACAAGTGACTTCATGTGACTATGATATAGGACTCCATTCCATTCTCTACCTCATTCACCTATGATATCCATGACTCACCTCATTGTTGTTTCTCATGTGTTTTAATCTCATAGTTTGATGCATCCAAAGTTCTTTGGTAGTTTCTTTGGGGATTTGGTCCTTAACTAACCATAACCATTAGTCACCTATGGGGGCCCATAGAATCCTTGGTTTGAGGGCATGCAAGGGCATCAAAGGAATGAGCCTACTATGGGGAAGATCTGCTTACATACTTCTTTCTTGGGCTAGTTAAGTTTCTCATTTTTAGGTATATTTGCTCTCAAAATCTTCTGCATTCCACATCAATTACATCTAGTTATGCACTCCTTCATTAATGTTCTCCAAGAAAAATCTCCTTTTTTTTGTGAATTATCTAGCCCTCTTCATGGATTTCATCATGTTCTAGACTTTTTTTGACTTCATCTAGACTCCAATTTTATTCAAAAATTCCTTATTTTCCCCTAGTATTTGAATGTGCAAAATTTTCACAAAACGTTGCATCGATGTGATCCCATTGATGTAGTCTCTATGTCAATGTGACTTCATTAACATGGTCCCATCAATGTAGCATAAAAATTCTATATATAGGCATCCTCATGTAGCTAATTTTACACATTTGCATTTAAACGCAAGAGGGATTTTTGAAGTTTTTAGAGCCTAGAGCCTTCCATAGCTCATATATCACTAACCACTCATCCTATGTACTCCATTCTTTAGTCCTATAGCTACCAAGGGTAAGCTCAACATCATGGGACCCACAAACCTTAGGTTTTTGATGGAAAAGTTTTTAGAAATTTTCTAACCCATAAGGTTTAACTAATAAAATAACATTAAAATCATTAATTTATAAGAGTTAAACCTTTATAATGAACTCTGGTAGCCATGCAAATGAAATAATAAAAAATAATATTAAAATAATCAAATCTACCATGATCACAACTTAGCCAAAGTGTAACAAACTGATCGAGACAAGGAAACTAAGTGTTACATGTTACACATAAAATGTTAATCCTTGGTCATGTTGTGATTATAGATGGTACCCAGACCAAGGGACAAATGTGGATAGGAGGTAGGACTAGCACAACTGAGGGATAAGTGACCTAGAACTAGAAGGGATCAATAGTAAGAACAACCCCATGAGTAGGCAATCAGAAAAAATGCAATAGGACCTCTTTGAGAGGAGCTCAAAGTGGAATATGTTCGATAGATTCCCTAAGATGAAATAGAGAAATCCCATGAGATGAGGCACCAAGACCAAGCTAAACCTTGAGGTTACTTTAACTAAAGCCTTTCTTAGGCAAATCAAGTCTAAGGATATCCAATGTTCAGTTCTCCAAAATTGAACTTTGGTCCCTTCTTGAACTTTATCCTAGAAGACATCAGAACTTAGTTGTAGAGCTCTCCCATGTGGTCCATCATCACTTCTAGTGGAAAGTGGTACATGGAAGAGACACATCTCCTCTGGAACAAAAGGTAGCTAGATGCCACTATGAAAATCAAGGACGTCAATGTGTCCTACTTGGTGGAGGCCATCTCTTAGACCCTCAAATTACCTAACATTGGAATAAATTTTGTAGACATCTCAATGCAGGTGGACTTAGAGGTGAAAGATGAGTGGGTCTAGCAATGCTATGGAGTTGACCACAAAGAGTATGGTGCACTTACAACAATAGAATGTTCATACTTCAAGATAGCAATCTACCATCTTGATCCAATGGTGAGGCCAAGAAAGGTAATAGCCCTTTAAGGAAAATGAGTGTGGGGGGAAGGCACCTTTATTTCCATGCCTAATATAAAAATTGTGAAAAAGGGGAGGAATAGCTTACTATTCTGATGACATACTTAGACATGCTCCTGTTGTCTTTTGGGAAAAAATGATGAAAGATAAAGTGCCTGTAGTGATGAAAGAAGAGGAGCAGCCACCACCACCATCCATGCATGAAAAAAAATTGGAGGCTTGTGCTACCATGGAGTGCATGTAGAAACTCTATGAGAAACTCTTGTAGCAGCAACAAGCTAGACCGAGTGGTGATCCGTTTATCTACCAACCAATCCTATGTCACTTGAATGAGGTAACTTGTATCATTAGCTGGTTGGAGGACATGACATTAACATTTTCTACCCAATGAATTTAGGCATCTACATGCTCAAATCCTAGTATTCAAGAGGTAATGGTGTCCATTTCTCGACAGCAGTAAATTTAAGAAATCTTTGAAAATGCTACTAACTTCTTAGTGCACCAAGAGGAAGGTGATGGGGCAACTATCTTGGTGATGTAGCACCAAGGGCAAGAAATGACAACCAAGGTTGTGGATAATCAAGTGTGCAAAGCCCTCAATGTTCCTACAACATTTATGCTAGATATTGCTATACTTAGAGATGTGCAAACATCCACAGGAGTGGCAAGTAGGAGATTCAATACAACCTAGCACAAGAAGTTGCTAGAATGACCAGTGGGAATCAAGCATATGATTTGGAGGTTTTTGACCTTTTAGATGACATCACTACTACTTAGTTGATGTTGTTGGAGGCTAAGGGCAAGTACTTCATCTCTAATGCCCAACTTGAGACAGCCATAGAGCAAAATTGACATTTTGCTATTGAAGTTGCAGAATTAAGGGTCTACCTCATTGATGCCACCATACTTAGCCAAGCTATATCTAGATATGAATATTTTCAATAGCTTCAAACTAAACTTCATGAGGTTGAGTATGCAAAGGAGTTAAAAATATTTTAAAAGTCCTTAATAGATGCCATTTTCTATAATATTTAGGACTTGTTGAAGTTTCATAGGGAGAACACAATTTAGAACAAGGATAATCATCGCTTGTATAATGTTGAGCTCTAGAAAGAATAGATGGTTGAGTACATGAGATAACAGTAGGAGTAGCTTGCCAAGGTAACCATGGACCTAAGGAGGTTGGTAGCAAAAAATTATAACCTCTTGATGGAGGAGGTTCATGCTCTTCACTAGAACTCAATGATCAAGATCATTACCTAGAAAAATAAGGTCTGCAAATTTGAAAGAGTCAGGAACTATTATAGGGACCAACTCAACCTTCAGAAGAAGAGTAATGAAAAAGAGATTAAATTGTCAAAGAAAAAAGTCAATAAGATCCTCCAATAGCTCTAACAAGGAAGTGATGTGTGGTAGCTCATCTTTGATGAACTAAATGCATACAACAAGATAGAAATTCACCTAAAGGAGCTACAAATCAAGGAGATGATGGAGTACATGGAGCTCATCAACCTCTATTACACAAACTTGGAAATGATGAATACTAGTAGACCAAGGTCAGAATTGGAGAAGTAGGTGGCTAGCTCATACTTATTGTATGAAGTCGAGTTCAAGCATCACAAGGAGATGAAGTAGAAGCTAGAAATGACAAATGCTAAAATTGATGTTCTTAGAGGCTACTTCATTGATCAACGATTAATAGCTAAGAACTTGGCCCATAGAATTAGTGATTATTAGGAGCTACAAAATGCTATCAAGGTGTTTGATGTTGAACAAAAATAATTTGCAGCTTGGGTTATCAATGTGAAGGAGCTATTTCCCAAAATGACCTATTCATGGAATGTTCTTGTACTAGCTGATATTGGTGATGCTATGTTTATCATGTACAATGCCTAGAGTAAGGAGGAGAAGATGAAGCCATTGTTGGATGCTCTCCATCTTCCACCAGTAGTCATAGCTATAGCCAAATAACCACAACCATAACCTTAACTAGAATAGCTACATGTGCCAGAGGTAGGAGAAGGTCCTTCGACATCTCAAGAACCTCCACCATCTAGGACCATTTGATCTTTCTTCTTGTCTTCAAGCCACTAGAGGGGTTTTGCTCTCAGTTTTGTAATCAGTGTTCAATTTTATTGTTATGAAGAAAATTTTTTGTAAAAGTTGTAAATCTATACACTTGAGAAATTAGCGATAGTTTGAGTGTATGTGTGTGTTATTCAAGTAGTTAATAATACCATACCTTTCCAAATATTTGTAAGAAGCTTGTTTCTCCTTTTGTTCACTCAAGGATGAGTTTTCATTTAGTCATGAAGGTATGATAAGTTGCCTAAGGTTTGATCATGTCAACGTGATCCCATCGACGCATACCCATCAAATGCTTTGATGCATACACATCGATAGAGTATCTTGTCTTACCTATATAAATGCACATACCCATCACATTTATGACATTCATGGATTGATAGCTTAACCAAAATCTTACATGTTTTTCTTTCATAATTATAATATTTTCTAAGTACCTGTAGTAGGAGTGAGAAATATATAGATCTTTATTCGAGCATTGATGTACTTGGACACCTTGGTGTGAATGGCAATAAAGACGAGCTTTCTTCATAAACCTTGTAGCACTTGGATTTAGTGTAATATTTACTCTAATGCATTTATTCTTAATGTAATTTATGTTCAAGTATTTAATTAATTAATTGAATCTAGATAATTAATGCACATAAGTATGACCACCTCAAACATACATTAATACTTGGTAATCCTAGTAGCACTTAATGCTTGGTAACGCAATAGCGTTGCAACATGTTTTGGATGTGTACGAAAGGTGGGAATGGATACTTGTGTTAGGATTAGTTAAATAAATAATTAATTATTAGATTAATTAAACATTTAATTACTTTATTTTCAACACTTAGTTAAATGAAAAACATAAAAATGATAAAAATCATATGCCTCAGCTACACTTAACCATACCATTGCATCTCACAAGTGGAACTAGGAAGACAACAATCACATCTTTGACATTCACTATCTAGGCAAAGTGTACTTAGAGAGATAAAGTTTGTGGAATTCAACTAGATTACTTGGTGAATGCTAGTAAGGTGTATGGTTGGGCGTAGTGACTACTCACTACTCATCAAGAATTATTGACATTAGAGCTCTTGTATTGAGTTTTGTGTTGATTGTTGCTTGGAAATTAAATGAGAATTTTATTAATTTTAGATGACTCCAAAGAAGAAATAGGTGCAAGACCTAAATCAAGACATGAAAAGCATGCGGTCTACCTTTCAAATGATGGTTTCTTGACTTGATGAAATCAACATAAAGATAGAGGGGAATGCTAGTTTTAGACATATCCAAACACACGAAGGTGAAGAGCATGTGTGTTTAGATATAGATGTTTCATAGCTATGTGGAGATGGAGTAGATGACAAGGAAGAATAATTTAGCTATGGGAGTGTAGGAAACCATTAGTCAAGGATTCCAATGGAAGCAAATCCTATTCCTCAAATGAGAACTCCAAGGGTTCCAGTGGTGTTCAATACTTCTTTAGAAAATCTTGATCAAGAAGATGAGGCAAGGCTTGCTAGAGTATTTAGAAATGTTGCAAGACTTTTGTACATGGAGTTGAAGACTTGTAATGGTATAGATGATACCAATGCTTTTGCGAGTTAGTTGAAGGCACTTGAAAAGTATTTTAAGTTAGAAGAGATACTAAATAACTTGAGGATACCTATTGTTGAACCCATATTAAAAGGTCTCACTTCTACTTGGTGGGAAAAGAAATTCTAGGGTTATGAAAGATGAAATAATAAACCCATTAGATATTGGAATATGATGAAATATTGGTTGAAGAGAAAATTTGAATAGTCTTATTAGAGGAAAGAAACCATTATGAAGTTAAAATTCCTAAGGCAAGGTGAGAAGGATGTATTCTACATTGAATCTTGTGATCTATTCTAGCAAGCTAAGGTAAATTGGAAAGAGTATGAATAGGCTTTAATCTTTTCAAGAGGTCTAAGAATGGTGTATCAACAAGAGTTATCTTTTTATGAGCCATAAAATCTTGATTAGGCTTATGATTTGACACTTAAGGCTAAGAGGAAATTAAGTGGATTCAAAAAGAAGAGCAAACAAAACTTTAAGGAGAAGATCTAGATCTACGAAGAGATCTAAGTTTAAATAGGAAGATAAGGAGGGTAGCCAAGACAAGAAGAGTAAAAGAGGTGATGAGAAGGATAAAGCCAAGAAGGATCAAGGTAAGAGAGGTAAGGGTCAAGGCAAAAACTCATAAAAAATTCAATGCTTTAGGTATGGAAAATGGGGATACAAGAAATGGGAATGTCCACTTCACAAGGTAGAAAAAGGCAAGGATGTGCAAACCATGGAGGTGAAAGATACATAAATTTCAAACCTTTAGAGAGGTAATTCTAATTCTAAGAAAATTGAGGATGTTTCTAAACTAAATTCTTGTACATTCATGGGGAATGTAAATAAGGGAGATCATCCTAATAGAAAATTTTTATTTTAGATTGGTACTAGATGTTTGCCTAGTGGGGAATAGATTCATGTTTTAATTGATGGGAAAGCCCAAGAAAATGTTATTTCTTCTAGGAAAATTTCTAGATTGGGGTTAGTAACTAATCCTCATTTGAGATCTTATAAAGTGCATTGCTTGTATAAAGATTTTTCCCAAAAGGTGAGGGAAAAATGTACTTTGAAATTTAAAATTAAATTTTTTATGATATTATGAAGCATGGTGTGCTTCCAATAGATTGTGCTGATGTAATTCTTGGTAAACCTTGGAATTTTAACAATGGTGCATGAAACAACTCAAAGAAAATTCATATTTTAGTGCCAAGGCCAAAACAAAAACCTCATGTTGTAATTTGGAGGAAATATAAAGGTAGGTGCAATTGCCCTATTTTCTTCAAAGATCCTACATTATGACCTCATGCTAATAGAATTTAAGGTAGTTTTCAATATAAAAATTGGGATGTGCAACCCACATATTGTATATCTCATGCATTCTAGCTTGTGGAGACTAAAAATTGCTTCACAAGCTATAAATGTCTTGTATCCTAACTTGTGGAAGCTGCAAATTGCATGTACTCTAGCTTGTGAATATTAAAAGTGCTTCAAAAGCAATAAAATTTGATATTTTCATCTCACACACTAGGCATGGAAGTTCCACACACTAGGAAAACTATGAAGACAATGTGTGAGATTTGGGCTTTAATCCCACATGCTAAGCATTGCAGTTCCACATGTTGAACAACATGTAGAGGTAGTGTGTGGGTGTAGAAAATTCACTATAATTTCTCACACATTGCAAAAATGTGCTCTAAAAATGGCATAATTTGTTAGAAATTTGACAAAAATCATGGCAAAATTAACCAACAACAAATGAAGACCCCCATAGCCTATTTAAATGAAATTTGACTCAGTATAAGGATGTTTTGGAATACATTTCATTTGGCTGAATTGGAGACTTTTGGAGTAGTGTAGGAAACCAAGAGTGCATAGCTATTCCTCCCTAGTGTAGAGCATGAGAAGAAAGGAGTTGTTTCATTGCAGATCAAATCAAAAAACCAGTGCAAAACATTGCACAGAACTCACCCTACTAGTCTGCATCAGATTCATCAAGCACAATAATTTCTTAGGCTTTTAAAATTATTGATCTATACTCCTCTTTAAACTCATTATTGCATTTAATATAAGATTTGTAGTCATTTTTGTTTGTCAAATATTATTCTATTAAATTCCTTGTTCTCAAATCTTGCACTTTATTTTCCTTTTGTTCATTTTATTGAAGTTTTTTCCATTTTACATTAATTGATGAAAAATTTCTAAGTTCTTGAGTGATTGAAAAGATTATTCAATGTGATTTAGGTCCTTTTTGAGGCCTATGAATCCATCAATGAAACTGGTTTGAAGAGAAATTTTTGGCCTTCCAAAATCAAATTTTTCTATCACTCCAGTTTCTAGTGCTAGAAGGAGGGTCCATGCCTAATTTTTTTTTTCTAAAAATCCTACTAGGAATTTTTTCCATTAGTGTTGGCCTAGCTTGTGAGCCTATCTTTTGCAATGAAAATTATAGTTGGATTGTTCCAAAATCTAGCGTATGGCTTGCAACCATTCTTGACTATTTTAATTTTACAAAATTAGAGTTGGGTTTTTCCAAAACCTAGCATGTGACCAGCAACTAGTCTTGACTATTTTAATTTTACAAAATTAGAGTTGGATTTTCCCAAAATCCAACATGTGGCCTACAACTAGTCTTGACTATTTTAATTTTACAAAATTAGAGTTGGGTTTTCCCAAAACCCAAATTGTGATTTGGCATCAATTTTACTTTGTTAAACTTTCATTTTAGTGTTGGGTTTTCCAAAAAACCTAGCATGTGATCAGCAAACTATTTTAACTATTTTCACATTGAATGTTTTAGCCAAATTGTGTAGCATTGCTCCCATTCCCTTCATTTTTTTTAAAATAATAAAAGTTAACATTATCCCAATGTAGTGCACACTGCTACCATATCCACCTACATTGCCTAGGTAATTAAAGTGAATACTTTAATATTTATTTTCACCATTAATAATTTGTATTTTTTCAGCCATTTCCTTTTCATAAATTTTCAAAAATTAGTACTTTGAAATTGTAGCATAGTTAAGGCTATATAGTCTTGCATGCTGATACTCCCACATGATGGGTAGCTCACATGTTGAGACTACCACATGTTTGGCAGCTTACATGTTAAGACTCCCATACATTGGGTAGCTCACATGCTGAGATACTTGGCCATTTATTTGGTCTAACATCCTATTTATGTATTTTTGTTATTTAAGAATTGTATCTCATATCATAATACACATGGCCCCTAACCAAGAAGTAGTTCATGTCTACAATCCTAAGGATCCGATAGTCATAGAATGTAGGCAATATCTTAGACAGATAAGAACTAGATTTTACAATAATTAATATATAATTTTATAACTTCATTTATGCCAATATCTAGGCTAGCCTCCTCATCCCATGCTCATAATTGGATGCCAAGAGTCAGTTAGAAATCATCCACTAGAATAGGAAAGAGCATATTGCCTCAAAATATCATCAAATTTACCTAACAGACTTTTATACGTGTGTGTTGACACAACTAATAGATGTTGATGAGATGAGTGAAGAAATTAGTTTAGATAAAAACCAAGAGGACTAGGATGAGTTTGAAGTGGAGCATGAATTGGACACATTAATAGATGACCTTTTCCAACAACTAGTTCCCTAAACAACCATTCCTAGCTCTACACTCCCGATGTTCCCTATAGATTATGTTTCTTAGTCTTCACTTGTATATCCCATCATGTTTTGACCAATGCCTATTATAGTAACACACTAATCTTAGGCTACTATTTGGATCACTAAGGATCCCAATTCACACCTCATTACATTCTATTCCGAGTGCTTCTTGTTGCAACCTTGGCTTCATTCTATGATGCATATATTCCCTATGTCTCTAATTGGAAAAGCCTTGGACTAGTATCATGCATTACCTAGAGGCTCCATAGCCTCTGTAGATGACTTGATTTCACAATTCATAAACCATTTCAAGTATAACTTGAAACTTGACACCACTCTAGACCAACTAATGAAGATTAAGCAAGGGTCCCTTGAACATGTTCAAAAATTTATAGAGAGATGGAATGCTACCCTCAATGAAATTTCTAAGCCAATTTCTAAGACACATGTTTTGGTCATTTTTAAGGGGGTAGTTAATAATTTCATCAAGTCTAAGGTATACTACTTGGATCCGTGGTCACTTAGCCAAGCCTTTTTCCAAACCGAGAACATAGAGGATGTTGTAGAAGTGAGTAATAAGCCAACATATATAACATATAAGAACCATCACATGAGAAAGGATAGAGACAAGGGAAAATAAAGCCATTTAGCTATGGCCATAGTGGCCAAAGAAACTAAAATCATGCAAGAATTAAGAACAACTTAAGAAAAAGCCCTTGTCATCATTGCTCAACCTTCAATGTTAGGTGCCTCTACTTCCAACCCATCTAGGTTCAACTTTGAAAGAAAGAATCAATCCAAGTACATGAAGTTGCCCATGAAACTATTTGAGCTCCTTGATTAGTTACTCAAGAGTAGCTACATACAGTACAAACAACTAACTAAGAAAGCTAATAAGAGGCATGATCACTTATATGAGATTGCTAAGGATCCCATCGTAGTCATAATAGATAATTTGCCTGTGCTCAAATAATTAAAGCTAGATTAGTTCTACTAGTATCACCAATTTCTTGGTCATGACATTGATTTTTGCTTGGCTCTAAAGAATGACTTGTAGAAAATGATAGATAGTGGTGAATTGGTCTTAGACACATCCAATCTAGTTAGGCCTTAAAACTAGAGCATGCAAGTGTACAAAGACCTACTGAACACCAACAATGATCCCTATTGTAACGACGGAAAATGTCGGTAGCTGGAAATACCAAACAAAAATCCATGTACACAGTCTTAACCATGGATCCGCATGAGGGACGTGCTGGAGGAAACGAATCTGCGATGCCCTAAATGGTCTTGTCGATCAAACATGGACTTAATCAACTAGTAAATCGACGAATATTGTAGATATTCTATGGAATAATCTGATTCGGTGAATCGCCAAAGGAGAAGAAAAAAATGTAGATAACAACAACATCAACACGACAGGAAGGATCAAATTTAAGGAAAATGCACAATTCCCAGATCTATACTTTGACCCGAAAACTGGGTATATTGCATACAAATTTCCAATGGAAAAGCTCCATTTATCTTGTGCGAAGCATACACAAAATGACAAGAAAACTGTTCAACAAGGAGTATAGAATGGAGTTCGATCTACCTCATAAACCAGAGATGGGATGCAAGGAAGGTCAAGCTCTGACATCTATCGATCAACTGTTTCTGATCAATAAAACTCATAAGCCGCACTAGATGATCTTTCGATCTCTGATTGGTTCCTTTTGCCTTGGGTAGTCTCTGCTCAAAGCTGCCAATGATCGCCAATGGAGAGAGTTGTGTTTTCACCAAAGGACTGATCGCTCCTACTGCTAATGCTCAAGCAAAATGTCTTCTGTCTCTGCTAAAAGGTGATGCTGCCAAAAGTTGCAAATGCCGGGGGGGGGGGGGTTTGTTTCTTCACCAACTGGAGTATTTATAAGTTCGACAACATATGGAGAAAGTATGGCCCTAATGACACGTGTCCCGAGCTTTCAACATACCGTTGACTTGGTAAACTTTATGTTGAAACTGGCCATGTCGCATCATATTTCCAGGAGAAGGGGCAATGTACGCTGTCAACATTTTTGCCGAAGTTGCTTCACGATTACGCACAATACGCTCATCAGCGTATTGTGCGTGTGGATAGTAGACGCATAACTGCTTTAGCCGAATTTACGTTGCATTACACTTGTTTACGCTGCATTGCGTGGTAGAGTGTAATAGAGTATGGGAGTAGTTGATGCCAGCTGTTTTATGCTTATTTACATCGCAAAGCGTGATAGAGTGCAAAAATGGTCAAATTTACAACGAATTATGCTTGTCCACGCTGTGTAGCATAATAAGCGTAAAGCGACCAATCTACAAAGAAAAGAAATCAATCTGCAGCTCTTCCTTGTACTCTGACTTTGTCTTCTTTGAAGCTCGTTACGCTGCTTTGCATAATGGAGCGTAAAATCAGCCCTGAGCAAAAGACTTAGCCGAATATGCGACAAGTTTTAAACTTGAAACCTCGTCAAAACTGCCGAAGTCAGTTGCTTTCTGATATCGGGCTACGCTAAATAGGATTATGCTGAGCGACACCAAGACTATGTTGCGTAATGTAGCATAAGGAGAGAAAAGAAAGTAAGGTTAAAAATCTGTGAGAAACTTGGAGACTGGATGCTACACGCCTCTTTGCTTTGTTTAGTCTTCTGGATTGCCGTCGCAAACTTCTGCCCGAATCGCGAATCTTCGCCTGAGGCCGATTCGCAATTTCTACAGTGTTTCAATGGCCCCTCTTTGTTGATGGTTAGAGGGCTTGCCCGAAAGACATCGACAAAGAATACAAAACACCGGATTGGTAAAAGTAACAACAACGTTCATCAATGGTTACTCAAGTGTTGCCCTGTCAACGGAGAAGTGCAGAAATGAGGGAAACAGAGAATAGAAGGGTATGGGAAGGAATTTTTACAGTGGTAAGAGGAAAAAAGGTTCGGGGAAGACGCAAATGAGGTTTGGGGAAGACCCAAATGAGGTTCGGGGAAGATGCAAGTGAGGTTCGGGGAAGACCCAAATGAGGTTTGGGAAAGACCCAAATGAGGTTCGGGGAAGACCCAAATGAGGTTCGGGGAAGACACAGATGTGTGAATATGGTTCTTTTTCACGCATAAGCCCTTAGGCCTTCTCCTGTGACTGTGTTTGCATGGAGTTGTGCCATCATTTTGCAGATGAAGGTGGGTTGCTTAGATGAATTGTGTTGCATCTGCGTGGCCTGGATGTGTTGTGTTTCATCCATTTTGCTGACCCCCATTTTTTTTTGCGTCCACTAGGCAAGTTGCGTTACGCCGGTGTATGGACTTAGTTATAAAGCAAATGTAGAAAGCATGTGCTGCGTATGTACATTTTGTGTAAGGGAAGAAGATGGTGGAGATGTAGAGAATTAAGAACTAGGAGTAGGATTATGGGGAAATAGAGATGCACTCCTGAGTGGACAGGCTAACCTAAGCGGCCATCTCAAAGCGCTATCTGTACCTCACTGCTTAGATGAACACACCTTTGAATGACATCCTCGTAGCAAGTAATCTACAACCAAAGAAGCAAACAGAGGACACCATTTCTCGTTTGAATCACCGGAGAGGTTGTTGAAACAAGTACCGTTTGGGGCAAGACAGAGTGAGCGGGCCATGAAGGAAGAACTATAGCACGAGGCCAGGGTCTTCACCATTGACGCTCGGCCCAACATATCACCGTCAAAGATTACTAGACTCATCGCACCCGACTGGTTACGCAGAGAACCAGCTAGGTGAATTTGTGAAGCCAGAGCTTGATAGCGATGATGAGCAGAGATCCCCAAGGTCGTTTTATATGAGAACTACTTTGGGGCTTCGGTCGGTGAAACTAAACTCTCAGAGGTGCCACCGCTGCAGCAGGGGTAATGACGGCATCTCCAAGGGATCAGTAGTATGTCTTTCAGCACATCCAAGGAATCAGCAGGATGTCGGTGAGGTAGCAACACTGGGACTATCCCAGTACCCCACCCCATTTTTTTTGTGGCTACACAGAGACGATTATGCTCGCTTGATTTGCATGATGGAAGCCTGTAAGTCCTAGTTTTAAGTTTTGGTAGACTGTCGTTGCTGGTTTTAAGTCTCAGCAGACCATGGTCCCAATTTAAAGTCTGGGCAGACCGAAAAATGCTAGTTTTACGTCATAGCGGATGGTGGTAGGGCTGATTTATGGTCTCAACAGACCGTGCTGTGGATGCCAGTTTCATGTCGTGGCCCAGGGACAAATCTGTGCTGGTTTCACATCTCAGCAGATGGCTACTTACCTATGCAAAATCGCCAAATGCGTAAATGATTAGGAGAAAGCCTGATGTGGTGTTTTCGAGCATGAAAAGCTAATTGAATTTTGAATATTGTGAATAGCCTATCATTAATGCTACCCAATTACGAGGCGATAAGGTGTGGTAGTTTAACGTCATTTTGGACAGTAGCGCATGCGATATCCGTCGCATTAATGCCTTAATCTTCGGGTTCCATCTTATACTGATACCAGCATTTAGGAAAGTCCCATTTTAATCGGGCATCAAGTTGGTTAGTTTCACATATAAATAGGCAATCCCTATTGAAAACAGGCTGTTGGTTATTGCAAATTTGAATTCTCGGCTATTACAGAGAGAAGGAGGAAGCGCGAAAGATTACAGTGCGTTACTCGTAAAGGCGTGAAAGTGTGCAAGTGTGAAGGTATTAGAACTGCAACAATGGTACCGAAAGTAAAAGGGAAGAACAAAAAATTGGCCAAGATTGATGAAGTACAAGGGAGCCTGTAGTGTGCCTCACAAGCCATGGTCGAAGTAAGAGACGTTGCGCCTTTGAATCGGTAGGCCATCCCTTGCTTATTCGCATTGTTTTTAATGATATGTCTCTTTTTTTATAGTGTTTATTCTTGTAGCATTGTGTGCATAAATTAGAGTTTTAGGCTATGAACCTGACGTTAAAATAAGGGTTTATACAATAGGATTGTGTCTATCGCCATTGTTAGGGACAAACCTTATACTGTTGCAAGGGTTTAGGAGATTTTGGCATGAATAGCTAAGCATAACTTGTAGATTTTCTATAATTTAAGCATGAAAATATGAATCTAGACATTGATGTGTTTATTATTTTCTTTGTACAGTATCATGTTCAAACCCATCTTCATCGTCTTAGATATAGTCGGGGTTTTATGCTGTATAAACCTGATCGTACCTAATGTTCCTCCCCCTCAGACTCGGTTGTATGGAAGGGCCATATGATTCCGAAAGGATGCGCTGGAGTTTCTGTAGTTTTTACTACGTAACTATAGCATTATTGTATGGTCACACCTGTCGGGAGATATTGCTGGCGCCATTTTGGAACACTTGTTAGTGGGTTCTACGCAGGGAATCTTGGCTTTCTTGACAGACGGGGCTATCGACACTGGTCATCCCCAGGATCATGAACTTAGCGCCAGAGGGTTGAGGTGCTTAAGCTGGATATGGGAAATGGCCCAGTTTAGCTATTACCATGCGTACAATACTTTGTTCGTGGCCCATCATGTCTCTACTTACTTCCAGAATCCACCAGGCACAATGTATTATTCGGGAGGATGAGTTGTTTATTGTTAGCAGTATAGTCATTATGTGTCTATTGTCTAGATTTGTAAAGCATAAGATAAGGATACATCGTATGATACATGTTTTTTATCCATGAGAACAAGTTAGTAGGTGATAATGATACGTTAACTTGGACCGAGACGGCAATAAAGGCGTTTACCTCGACTAGCAACGTACGCGCTGGTGTAATGGGGTAGATTGCCTTCGACATTCATGAGTACCCCACCCGTTATGCTGATTCTTTCCAGAATTGCCATAATCTCGGGTGGTTACATGAAGAATGGACTTTGGACCCGCCCCTTACCATTGCGGACGTGCAGAGCAAACTTCCTCCATTTCCGTTGCCATTTGGCCCTGGTAAGGTTTTGTTGCTACTGTTATTTACAAGATATTATATTGTTGTTTATGTTTGATCTATTTTTGAAATGTAGCGTAATGGTGTTTTTGCTACTTAAACATGTGTCTTGCGTTGTTCAGTCAGGGAGTCCCGAGAGATTACCACTAAAATTTTTGGCCGCAAGGCGAATACCCTCCTTTTCGACTATGGTGACATTAAGGAGGCGCAACGCTGGCTCGGCCATGCGGCAGCCCCAGTTGCATTGGTCACCAAGCTGTGGGAAGCAAGGCTAATGCATTTATTTCTGGCCATAACTCCTGATGTCTCAGCTAGCGAGATGTTAACCTTGGTCAACTCCTTCAGCGAGAGGGCTGAGCGTTTTTGCACGTGCATGCATCATGTGTGTGTGAATTTTGATATTGACGCTCAGCTATTTGCTGACCTCTTCGGCATCCCTTCTGATGATCTTCCCATAGAGGAAAGAGCGAGGAGGAGCCTCAAATGTCAAGAAGAGCTGGAGGAGTGGCTGGGGACCAAGAAGGAGGCCAAGGGGATCCCCTGTGAAAGGATTGAGTTAGAAATCCCCAAGACTATTTATCCCCTCTTCTGGGCCCAGGCTTTTCCCAAAACACTCTCGCAAGGGAGGTTCTTTACAATAGAACAGACCCGTATCATGCGGGAGGTTATGAAGGAAGGAACCTAGTTCGACTGGGCAAGCTATTTCGCTGAGGGGTTATGCACTAAAATGGTTAGGCTCCGCCAGAAGCTTGAGTCTCGTTTCAATGTACAATTCACCTTCTTCATAGCTTGCCTCTAGCGTTTTGCCGAATTTTTGGTTGTCCAAAGGAATGGAGTCTGGGTGCAGCAAGACCGAGACCAGCTATCCAAACCTTGGATTTCCCATATTTTTGGCACTACCCAAGGACAGGATCCTCTAGAGGGAATTGGAGAGTCTCAGTGTATAACGACAAGGGATTTAGCGGCTCCTCGAGTGCGGGGCGCTGATAGTGTAGGTGGGGTGATTCCCACTTACATCGATGACACGTTGCGGGGAAAGCGCCTAGCGGCAGAGATTGTGGACACCTCGGTCCAGTGCAAAAGGCCTCACCTAACTGAGGCCCCTATGGAACCAGCAAGTAGCATGGGAAAGATGGTGCAAGTCAGAGTTCAGCAGAGTAAACGTCTGCCTGGTAAGTGTAGAGACATAGTGGAAGTCATGGAAATTACCGTATTACGCAACTTTACTCGGGGTATTTTAAATCATTTAAATGCGTTATGTGATATGAACAACGAGGCCTGCGGAGCGGTTGACCCCTGAAACAGGGGCAGTGGTATTACGGAGTTGGGAGGGGGTCCCAGTTTTGGAAGAGGAGGCCCCGGCTGTTAGAATAAGTGATGCACAGACCCTTATGCGTGAGGAGAGAGAGGAGGAGGAGGAGAATGTTGACACACCTCCCACTGTAACCGGTAGAGGTAATAAGCATATTAAAAATTTTAAGGAATTTTATTAATAATTAGAAGTTTTAACTTAATCATGCTACAGATGAACAAGATGCATCCGCGTCCGCCGTTGTAAGTAGAGCATGGGGCAAATTCCCTGACAAGTTTGCCTTCATGGAAGGCGTTGTCAGCGATGTGATCAAGCATCAGATGGGGCGGTTGTGCCACACAACATTTATGAGGAAATACGTAAACGTGCGTTACACTCGACCCACTCCTTGTGGGAAATTCAGAGTGTCAATGAAGACCTCTGGAAGAGACTGCAGAGGTCAGAGAGGGAAAAGGCATCTCTGGCCAAAGAGGTCGGAGACTTAAAATCGCGATGCGAATTCCTGCAAGAGCGGGAAATGGGCATAGAGGACTGGCGTATAACTGTTATTGATTACTCTCACTATTGGACCGTAGTCAGGAATAGTGTGCAAACCAATCGGGAGTTGGTGGAGCAGAGGATGCAAATAGAGCTGTTAGCTTAGAAAAGCCAAGACTGGAAGGATTTCTGCGCAAGTGTGCAGGAGTGGGGGCAAAAGGAGAAAGATCACAAGCATCTGTATAAGCGAGAAAGTCTCACTTATCGTCAGCATTATAGAGATTCTGCCATCAAAGCTTAATCCTTGCGGGTATTCCTCAATGTCATTGGCGCATCCAAAGTCTTTGAGAAGTTCTAGGAGTAGGTGACCGTAAGCACGTCCTCGGAAAGAGAGATTGCTCTTCCTGGGGGTGAGACTACAGTCCCTACCTTCTTCCCTGAACTGCCCCAATGGACTAGTGTGGAAAAGGGGAAGGTGAAAGCTGGAACTACTCTGGGAAATGGAGTATGGTCTAAACTAACTGAAGATGAAATTATGCAGCGCCTATGGGTCGGTTTAGATCAGCTCCCCTTTGCTGCAGAAGCAGGACCATCGCGAGTAAGTTTGGGTGTTATTGAATTCAAATTTTCTGGTTTATCCTATGATGACTTTTACTGATGTATTTACCATGTATATGTACCGGGAGTGGACAAGGAAAGCGAACAGGGTGGTGAGCAAGTACAGGAAGCCGAGCGTAATGACGAAGACCGTCCTCTTGTGGAGCCAGTGTTAGAGCAAGGACCTCATGAAGATGACATTCCTCACAAAGAAATACCTTCTAAAAGGGACGACCCACTTGAGGATGCTTTATTAGGCTTAGAGCCGGACCTGAGGGATACAGGTGACAGTGGCACCTAGGGGGATGCGTAATTATGATTTACGCGTGATTTTGTTGATTGGAATTGAACAATGGTTATATGAATGTTGGAAAGGTTGACTATAAGATCGTCTGTATGACTTTAACTGTTATTATTATTTTTTATTTTTTATGTCTTTATTCATGCAAAACGTAAGCAGAATTGTTAAAGACTGTGGATAGTTTGTGTTGCTGTAGAATGGAATTATTAGTTTAAGGCCATCGCGGGCCGCCAGGTAGCGTTTGCGTAAAATACAAGGTAGTTTTAGGCCATTGTAGGCCAACACTAGTTTAAGGCTGTTGCGGGCCACCACTAGTTTAAGGCCGTTGCGGGCCAACTGCGTAAGTCTAGAAGTATATTTGATAACAGCGTACGTTTCTACGTAATTGCGCTAAAGTGACTAATAACAATCAAGAAGCGTAAGTCGCGTACAAATGAGGAATGTAAATAGCGTAATAGATAGAAAGCATAAATACGTATGTATATGTTAAAGAAGACTGACAAAGAAATTGATGAGCGTAAGCGGAAAACTAGTGGATGTATGATGATGCACGTAAATGCCACTCAGATCAATTGCTGATTCGCAATTGTTTCTTGATGGCCTTTACGTTCAGTGATGCGTAAGGACATGGAGATTTGTGACCTGCCTTCTCCATACCACTGTCCTGAAATGGTAGGTCGTCCCAAGCTAGACTGTCATCATTCGTTTCGGTTTGTTCAGGGATTCGGGGATGGGTCTGATCATCTGATGTTTCTATCTCTGAACCCCGTTTTTCTTTGATATTGTTGATAGTCTTGGGGGTGATTTCATCACCGCATATTACAACCTCCCCCCCTGCGTAGGGTACGTGTATTTCCTGGTGTATTGGTGACGAAACCGCCCTCAGTTGGGCTAACTAGGACCTTCCTAGAATTAAGTTGAAACCAGGCATCTCCTCGACAACGAGGAATGTGGCATCTATTGGGAATTGATCCCCTGTCACAAATTCGATGCGCACCGTCCCCTTGACTTGAACCCGTGCTCCGTTAAATGACTTTATGCACATTGTCATTGTGGAACTGATCTGGTCAACCAGACCCAACCTATCCACAATAGGGTAAGGGATGATATTTGTAGCTGCGCTGTCATCCATGTGCATCCTCCGGATCCGATATTGGCCAACCCAGATGGTGATAAACATGGGTTTAGTTGTCACTTGACCTTTCTTAGGATCATCTTTAATGGATTCATCATGAAAGGTCAACGAGGTAGCTTTAGGTCGCTCAGCGTCAGAGGGAAACATAACAGTGTGTATCGCTTCCTCCTTCTCTGGTAAGCTTTCATCCACAAGTATGGATGTCAGCATATGAATCATCGCCTCACAGTGTTTTTGAGACTTCATGAGTAGGTCGTAGAGGCTCAACGTGGTATTTTTTTGTTTCAAAGCCTGTTTGACCTACGTAAACATGTCGAGGAGATCCCGTTCTCGGCTGGCTTGTTTGTCCCCTCTGTCTTCTTCCATTCGTCCCAAGAGATGAATCTCCCGAGGCAGAACGATGTCAGTTGGAGGGTTTTTTTTCTTCCTGCCGAGGGGAGGTGGCTGTGTTTCTGCACCCTTGTCCTGCCCATGGGATGTAGACGAAGGTACAGAGGCCAAAGGCCTAGGCTTAGGGAAGCCTAGCATAACGTGGTTTTTGGCCGCATTAACGGACGCATCTCCTTCCCTTTGTTTATTGGGTGGCGATGGATGGTTTTGGTTAGAGGTTTGCCCCCCTGTACTCCATCAAAAGAGTGTCTATAGAGGGTACTGTCTCCTATGATGATGTACTGCCTAGCTCGCTTGCGAATAGCATCTTTCTACGCACATGTTAACTCATGCGGTGGTTCGCCATGCAAGAGGTAAGCTTTAATGTGGTCGTACCACTCCGACGTTCTATCCTTGAGCAGTGAAGATATTTGTGCTGCCTAAGTGATAGGGTCTGTGCAATCTATTATTAATGTGGGACATGTGTTGAATAGGTGCGACAACACGTTTAAGGCTAACGTAGCCAGTGCGTCGGCCAGTGTATTATCATTGCGGGGCACGTGTTGGGCATTAATGGTTGTGAACCGCTTCAGAAGATCTTTAGCCATATCGCAGTAGGGCTATAAATGTGCAACCTTGCAGGTGTAGACTCCTGCAATTTGATTTATAACAAGCATCGAATCACCCCTAATTGCCAGGTGTCAAACATCAAGTTCTCTAGCAGTTAATAATCCCCTGAGGAGTCCCTCGTACTCTGCCACATTGTTTGTACAGGGAAAGGTCAAGCGGTAAGCATGAAGACGTACATCCTTAGGTGATAGCATAATGACAGTGGCAGCACTGCCGCCTATAGTGGTTGAAGCTCTGTTGAAATATAACGGTGCTTTGGGGTTTGTTAAAACAGGGCTTAAACTATGTACATGTTCATCTGGAAATTCAGGCTCTATGGTTGCCTGACTGCCAATAGGTGATGTTATTAATTGGTCAGCTATCGCTTGGCCTTTCGTAGAAGATTGACCAATGTAATGCAGATCGAATTCTGCCGTGATAGCTTTCCAACGAGCTATATTACTGCTTTCGTATAGGTTATGCGTAATGGCCCTAAGAATGTTATTTTTACATATGATGTTAACCTGACTACGAAAGAGATAGTGCCTACATTTCTTTAGCATAAACACTAGCGCTAGGCAATTACGCTCTACTTCGTTGTACCTTGTTTCATACACACAGAGGGCATGACTCAAGTAGTAGATGGGTACTTCTGACCCATCGTTTCTCTTTTGACAGAGTAATGCGGCTAAGGCTACGTTCGAGGTCGCAAGGTAAATGTAGAACGGCTGATCCCTTTGTAGCGGGAATACCGTTGGTAAGCATTGAAGTTCCTATTTTAGGCTATCAAACGCACACTGGCAATCGTCTATCCACTCGAAATTAACACCTTTCTTAAGGAGATGTTGCATAGGTTGTAGTTTATCTGTTAATCTCGAGATGAACCGCCTGATAAACTGTAATCGTCCTTGCAACCCACGTAATTGCTTGAAATATGTGGGAGGCGTTAACTCGACAATGGCTTTGACCTTATCAGGGTCTACTCGTATGTCGATTTCTAACACCACAAACCCCAGCATGCGTTCAGTTTTGACTCCGAATACGCACTTCTTTGAGTTGCGTCGAAGGTCATATTTGGAGCATCTTTTAAGGACCAACTCCAGGTCCTCTGAATGATCTTCTGATTTCATAGACTTAACAGCTATATCATCAACATAATCATTCAGTCTTCCTAGGAGGTAATCACTAAAGATGTATGTCATAGCCCGTTGATAAGTTGCTTCGGCATTTTTCAAACCAAAAGGCATCATGGTATAGCAAAAGGTCCCCTAGGGTGTTATGAATGTTATGGTCAATTGATGTTCTGGGTTGATGCGAATCTGATTATAGCCTGAAAAACCATCCATGAAGGATAGAAGCGCATGCCCAGCTGTTGTATCGACTAGCTGGTCGATACTCGGTAGTGGAAAGTTGTCCTTGATTGTGGCTTTGTTTAAATCTCAGAAGTTTATATAGATGCATATACTTTCGGTCTTCTTTGGGACAACTACAATGTTAGATACCAAATCCGAGTAATCGACCACGCGGATGAAACCAGCTTGATACAGTTTGGTGATCTCATCACGCACTGCTAGCGTGATTTTTGGTTTGATTTTTCATGCTTTTTGCTTAATTGCTTTGATATGCTGGTCTAAGATTATGTTATGTTGAATTAATCTTGGATATAGTCCCGGCATGTCTTCGTATGACCATGCAAATACCGTGATGTTGTCTTGGAGGACCTGTTTTATAGAGTCATGCATTTTTTGATCTAGTAGAGAACTAACCTTAAGAGTTTTGGACTCACCTTTATGCGTAATGACAGAAACCTCGCTGAGGGGGTCTTCGGTTATGTCTCCAGCCTCCAGATCTAGCGTGCGCATCGATTGTTCTGGCCATTCTGGAGATGTTTCCAATGCAGCTATGGTTACGTCATCGAGGAAAGGGTTAGTTTCTATTAATGTAAAATCGAATTGCCTAACTACTTTCCCATATGGACCTATTAAAGTCAGGGGTGCTGAAAAAGTTACGTCCATTTGCCAACCATCCTGCAAAATCGCCAAATGCGTAAATGATTAGGAGAAAGCCTGATGCGGTGTTTTTGAGCATGAAAAGCTAATTGAATTTTGAATATTGTGAATAGCCTATCATTAATGCTACCCAATTACGAGGCGATAAGGTGTGGTAGTTTAACGTCATTTTGGACAGTAGCGCATGCGATATCCGTCGCATTAATGCCTTAATCTTCGGGTTCCATCTTATACTGATACCAGCATTTAGGAAAGTCCCATTTTAATCGGGCATCAAGTTGGTTAGTTTTGCATATAAATAGGCAATCCCTATTGAAAACAGGCTGTTGGTTATTGCAAATTTGAATTCTCGGCTATTACAGAGAGAAGGAGGAAGAGCGAAAGATTACAGTGCGTTACTCGTAAAGGCGTGAAAGTGTGCAAGTGTGAAGGTATTAGAACTGCAACAATGGTACCGAAAGTAAAAGGGAAGAACAAAAAATTGGCCAAGATTGATGAAGTACAAGGGAGCCTGTAGTGTGCCTCACAAGCCATGGTCGAAGTGAGAGACGTTGCGCCTTTGAATCGGTAGGCCATCCCTTGCTTATTCGCATTGTTTTTAATGATATGTCTCTTTTTTTATAGTGTTTATTCTTGTAGCATTGTGTGCATAAATTAGAGTTTTAGGCTATGAACCTGACATTAAAATAAGGGTTTATACAATAGGATTGTGTCTATCGCCATTGTTAGGGACAAACCTTGTACTGTTGCAAGGGTTTAGGCGATTTTGGCATGAATAGCTAAGCATAACTTGTAGATTTTCTATAATTTAAGCATGAAAATATGAATCTAGACATTGATGTGTTTATTATTTTCTTTGTCCAGTATCATGTTCAAACCCATCTTCATCGTCTTAGATATAGTCGGGGTTTTATGCTGTATAAACCTGATCGTACCTAATGTTCCTCCCCCTCAGACTCGGTTGTATGGGAGGGCCATATGATTCCGAAAGGATGCGTTGGAGTTTCTGTAGTTTTTACTACGTAACTATAGCATTATTGTATGGTCACACCTGTCGGGAGATATTGCTGGCGCCATTTTGAAACATTTGTTAGTGGGTTCTACGCAGGGAATCTTGGCTTTCTTGACAGACGGGGCTATCGACACTGGTCATCCCCAGGATCGCGAACTTAGCGCCAGAGGGTTGAGGTGCTTAAGTTGGATATGGGAAATGGCCCAGTTTAGCTATTACCATGCGTACAATACTTTGTTCGTGGCCCATCATGTCTCTACTTACTTCCAGAATCCACTAGGCACAATGTATTATTCGGGAGGATGAGTTGTTTATTGTTAGCAGTATAGTCATTATGTGTCTATTTTCTAGATTTGTAAAGCATAAGATAAGGATACATCGTATGATACATGTTTTTTTATCCATGAGAACAAGTTAGTAGGTGATAATGATACGTTAACTTGGACCGAGACGGCAATAAAGGCGTTTACCTCGACTAGCAACGTACGCGCTGGTGTAATGGGGTAGATTGCCTTCGACATTCATGAGTACCCCACCCGTTATGTTGATTCTTTCCAGAATTGCCATAATCTCAGGTGGTTACATGAAGAATGGACTTTGGACCCGCCCCTTACCATTGCGGACGTGCAGAGCAAACTTCCTCCATTTCCGTTGCCATTTGGCCCTGGTAAGGTTTTGTTGCTACTGTTATTTACAAGATATTATATTGTTGTTTGTGTTTGATCTATTTTTGAAATGTAGCGTAATGGTGTTTTTGCTACTTAAACATGTGTCTTGCGTTGTTCAGTCAGGGAGTCCCGAGAGATTACCACTAAAATTTTTAGCCGCAAGGCGAATACCCTCCTTTTCGACTATGGTGACATTAAGGAGGCGCAACGCTAGCTCGGCCATGCGGCAGCCCCAGTTGCATTGGTCACCAAGCTGTGGGAAGCAAGGCTAATGCATTTATTTCTGGCCATAACTCCTGATGTCTCAGCTAGCGAGATGTTAACCCTGGTCAACTCCTTCAGCGAGAGGGCTGAGCGTTTTTGCACGCGCATGCATCATGTGCGTGTGAATTTTGATATTGACGCTCAGCTATTTGCTGACCTCTTCGGCATCCCTTCTGATGATCTTCCCATAGAGGAAAGAGCGAGGAGGAGCCTCAAATGTCAAGAAGAGCTGGAGGAGTGGCTGGGGACCAAGAAGGAGGCCAAGGGGATCCCCTGTGAAAGGATTGAGTTAGAAATCCCCAAGACTATTTATCCCCTCTTCTGGGCGCAGGCTTTCCCCAAAACACTCTCGCAAGGGAGGTTCTTTACAATAGAACAGACCCGTATCATGCGAGAGGTTATGGAGGAAGGAACCTAGTTCGACTGGGCAAGCTATTTCGCTGAGGGGTTATGCACTAAAATGGTTAGGCTCCGCCAGAAGCTTGAGTCTCGTTTCAATGTACAATTCACCTTCTTCATAGCTTGCCTCTAGCGTTTTGCCGAATTTTTGGTTGTCCAAAGGAATGGAGTCTGGGTGCAGCAAGACCGAGACCAGCTATCCAAACCTTGGATTTCCCATATTTTTGGCACTACCCAAGGACAGGATCCTCTAGAGGGAATTGGAGAGTCTCAGTGTATAACGACAAGGGATTTAGCGGCTCCTCGAGTGCGGGGCGCTGATAGTGTAGGTGGGGTGATTCCCACTTACATCGATGACATGTTGCGGGGAAAGCGCCTAGCGGCAGAGATTGTGGACACCTCGGTCCAGCGCAAAAGGCCTCACCTAACTGAGGCCCCTGTGGAACCAGCAAGTAGCATGGGCAAGATGGTGCAAGTCAGAGTTCAGCAGAGTAAACCTCTGCCTGGTAAGTGTAGAGACATAGTGGAAGTCATGGAAATTACCGTATTACGCAACTTTACTCGGGGTATTTTGAATCATTTAAATGCGTTATGTGATATGAACAACGAGGCCTGCGGAGCGGTTGACCCCTGAAACAGGGGCAGTGGTATTACGGAGTTGGGAGGGGGTCCCAGTTTTGGAAGAGGAGGCCCCGGCTGTTAGAATAAGTGATGCACAGACCCTTGTGCGTGAGGAGAGAGAGGAGGAGGAGGAGAATGTTGACACACCTCCCACTGTAACCGGTAGAGGTAATAAGCATATTAAAAATTTTAAGGAATTTTGTTAATAATTAGAAGTTTTAACTTAATCATGCTACAGATGAACAAGATGCATCCACGTCCGCCGTTGTAAGCAGAGCATGGGGCAAATTCCCTGACAAGTTTGCCTTCATGGAAGGCGTTGTCAGCGATGTGATCAAGCATCAGACGGGGCGGTTGTGCCACACAACATTTATGAGGAAATACGTAAACGTGCGTTACACTTGACCCACTCCTTGTGGGAAATTCAGAGTGTCAATGAAGACCTCTGGAAGAGACTGCAGAGGTCAGAGAGGGAAAAGGCATCTCTGGCCAAAGAGGTCGGAGACTTAAAATCGCGATGCGAATTCCTGCAAGAGCGGGAAATGGGCATAGAGGACTGGCGTATAACTGTTATTGATTACTCTCACTATTGGACCGTAGTCAGGAATAGTGTGCAAACCAATCGGGAGTTGGTGGAGCAGAGGATGCAAATAGAGCTGTTAGCTTAGAAAAGCCAAGACTGGAAGGATTTCTGCGCAAGTGTGCAGGAGTGGGGGCAAAAGGAGAAAGATCACAAGCATCTGTATAAGCGAGAAAGTCTCGCTTATCGTCAGCATTATAGAGATTCTGCCATCAAAGCTTAATCCTTGCGGGTATTCCTCAATGTCATTGGCGCATCCAAAGCCTTTGAGAAGTTCTAGGAGTAGGTGACCGTAAGCACGTCCTCGGAAAGAGAGATTGCTCTTCCTGGGGGTGAGACTACAGTCCCTACCTTCTTCCCTGAATTGCCCCAATGGACTAGTGTGGAAAAGGGGAAGGTGAAAGCTGGAACTACTATGGGAAATGGAGTATGGTCTAAACTAACTGAAGATGAAATTATGCAGCGCCTATGGGTCGGTTTAGATCAGCTCCCCTTTGCTGCGGAAGCAGGACCATCGCGAGTAAGTTTGGGTGTTATTGAATTCAAATTTTCTGGTTTATCCTATGATGAATTTTACTGATGTATTTACCATGTATAGGTACCAGGAGTGGACAAGGAAGGCGAACAGGGTGGTGAGCAAGTACAGGAAGCCG
Source organism: Gnetum montanum (assembly GCA_015680685.1). Taxonomy (NCBI): domain Eukaryota; kingdom Viridiplantae; phylum Streptophyta; class Gnetopsida; order Gnetales; family Gnetaceae; genus Gnetum; species Gnetum montanum. The sequence continues at coordinate 1,206,050 of MNCI01008800.1, forward strand.
AGCATAATGACGAAGACCGTCCTCTTGTGGAGCCAGTGTTAGAGCAAGGACCTCATGAAGATGACATTCCTCACAAAGAAATACCTTCTAAAAGGGACGACCCACTTGAGGATGATTTATTAGGCTTAGAGCCGGACCTGAGGGATACAGGTGACAGTGGCACCTAGGGGGATGCGTAATTATGATTTACGCGTGATTTTGTTGATTGGAATTGAACAATGGTTATATGAATGTTGGAAAGGTTGACTATAAGATCTTCTGTATGACTTTAACTGTTATTATTATTTTTTATTTTTTATGTCTTTATTCATGCAAAACATAAGCGGAATTGTTAAAGACTGTGGATAGTTTGTGTTGCTGTAGAATGGAATTATTAGTTTAAGGCCATCGCGGGCCACCAGGTAGCGTTTGCGTAAAATACAAGGTAGTTTTAGGCCATTGCAGGCCAACACTAGTTTAAGGCTGTTGCAGGCCACCACTAGTTTAAGGCCGTTGCAGGCCATCATTAGTTTAAGGTCGTAGCGGGCCACCACTAGTTTAAAGCCATTGCGGGCCACCACTAGTTTAAGGTCGTTGTGGGCCAACACTAGTTTAAGGCTGTTGCGGGCCACCACTAGTTTAAGGCCGTTGCGGGCCAACTGCGTAAGTCTAGAAGTATAATTGATAACAGGGTACGTTTCTACGTAATTGCGCTAAAGTGACTAATAACAATCAAGAAGCGTAAATCGCGTACAAATGAGGAATGTAAATAGCATAATAGATAGAAAGCATAAATACGTATGTATATGTTAAAGAAGACTGACAAAGAAATTGATGAGCGTAAGCGGAAAACTAGTGGAAGTATGATGATGCACGTAAATAACTCAGATCAATTGCTGATTCGCAATTGTTTATTGATGGCCTTTACGTTCAGTGATGCATAAGGACATGGAGATTTGTGACCTGCCTTCTCCATACCACTGTCCTGAAATGGTAGGTCGGCCCAAGCTAGACTGTCATCATTCGTTTCGGTTTGTTCAGGGATTCGGGGATGGGTCTGATCATCTGATGTTTCTATCTCTGAACCCCGTTCTTCTTTGATATTGTTGATAGTCCTAGGGGTGATTTCGTCACCGCATATTACAACCTCCCCCCCTACGTAGGGTAGGTGTATTTCCTGGTGTATTGGTGACGAAATCGCCCTCAGTTGGGCTAACCAGGACATTCCTAGAATTAAGTTGAAACCAGGCATCTCCTCGACAACAAGGAATGTGGCATCTATTGGGAATTGATCCCTTGTCACAAATTCGATGCGCACCGTCCCCTTGACTTGAACCCGTGCTCCGTTAAATGACTTTATGCACATTGTCATTGTGGGACTGATCTGGTCGACCAGACCCAACCTATCCACAATATGGTAAGGGATGATATTTGTAGCTGCGCTGTCATCCATGTGCATCCTCCGGATCCAATATTGGCCAACCCGGATGGTGATAAACATGGGTTCAGTTGTCACTTGACCTTTCTCAGGATCATCTTTAATGGATTCATCATGAAAGGTCAACGAGGTAGCTTTAGGTCGCTCAGCGTCAGAGGGAAACATAACAGTGTGTATCGCTTCCTCCTTCGCTGGTAAGCTTTCATCCACAAATATGGATGTCAGCATACGAATCATCGCCTCACAGTGTTTTTGAGACTTCATGAGTAGGTCGTAGAGGCTCAACGTGGTATTTTTTTGTTTCAAAGCCTGTTTGACCTACGTAAACACGTCGAGGAGATCCCGTTCTCGGCTGGCTTGTTTGTCCCCTCTGTCTTCTTCCATTCGTCCCAAGAGATGAATCTCCCGAGGTAGAACGATGTCAGTTGGAGGGTTTTTTTTCTTCCTGCCGAGGGGAGGTGGCTGTGTTTCTGGACCCTTGTCCTGCCCATGGGATGTAGACGAAGGTACAGAGGCCAAAGGCCTAGGCTTAGGGAAGCCTAGCATAACGTGGTTTTTGGCTGCATTAACGGACGCATCTCCTTCCCTTTGTTTATTGGGTGGCGATGGATGGTTTTGGTTAGAGGTTTGCCCCCCTGTACTCCATCAAAAGAGCGTCTACAGAGGGTACTGTCTCCTATGATGATGTACTTCCTAGCTCGTTTGCGAATAGCGTCTTTCTACGCACATGTTAACTCATGCGGTGGTTCGCCATGCAAGAGGTAAGCTTTAATGTGGTCGTACCACTCCGACGTTCTATCCTTGAGCAGTGAAGATATTTGTGCTGCCTAAGTGATAGGGTCTGTGCAATCTATTATTAATGTGGGACATGTGTCGAATAGGTGCGACGACACGTTTAAGGCTAACGTAGCCAGTGCATCGGCCAGTGTATTATCATTGCGGGGCACGTGTTGGGCATTAATGGTTGTGAATCGCTTCAGAAGATCTTTAGCCATATCACAGTAGGGCTGTAAATGTGCAGCCTTGCAGGTGTAGACTCCTGCGATTTGATTTATAACAAGCATCGAATCACCCCTAATTGCCAGGTGTCGAAGATCAAGTTCTCTAGCAGTTAATAATCCCCTGAGGAGTCCCTCGTACTCTGCCACATTGTTTGTACAGGGAAAGGTCAAGCGGTAAGCATGAAGACGTACATCCTTAGGTGATAGCATAATGACAGTGGCAGCACTGCCGCCTATAGTGGTTGAAGCTCTGTTGAAATATAACGGTGCTTTGGGGTCTGTTAAAACAGGGCTTAAACTATGTACATGTTCATCTGGAAATTCAGGCTCTATGGTTGCCTGACTGCCAATAGGTGATGTTATTAATTGGTCAGCTATCGCTTGGCCTTTCGTAGAAGATTGACCAATGTAATGCAGATCGAATTCTGCCGTGATAGCTTTCCAACGAGCTATATTACTGCTTTCGTATAGGTTATGCGTAATGGCCCTAAGAATGTTATTTTTACATATGATGTTGACCTGACTACGAAAGAGATAGTACCTACATTTCTTTAGCATAAACACTAGCGCTAGGCAATTACGCTCTACTTCGTTGTACCTTGTTTCATACACACATAGGGCATGACTCAAGTAGTAGATGGGTACTTCTGACCCATCGTTTCTCTTTTGACAGAGTAATGCGGCTAAGGCTACGTTCGAGGTCGCAAGGTAAATGTAGAACGGCTGATCCCTTTGTAGCGGGAATACCGTTGGTAAGCATTGAAGTTCCTATTTTAGGCTATCAAACGCACACTGGCAATCGTCTATCCACTCGAAATTAACACCTTTCTTAAGGAGATGTTGCATAGGTTGTAGTTTATCTGTTAATCTCGAGATGAACCGCCTGATAAACTGTAATCGTCCTTGCAACCCACGTAATTGCTTGAAATATGTGGGAGGCGTTAACTCGACAATGGCTTTGACCTTATCAGGGTCTACTCGTATGTCGATTTCTAACACCACAAACCCCAGCATGCGTTCAGTTTTGACTCCGAATACGCACTTCTTTGAGTTGCGTCGAAGGTCATATTTGGAGCATCTTTTAAGGACCAACTCCAGGTCCTCTGAATGATCTTCTGATTTCATAGACTTAACAGCTATATCATCAACATAATCATTCAGTCTTCCTAGGAGGTAATCACTAAAGATGTATGTCATAGCCCGTTGATAAGTTGCTTCGGCATTTTTCAAACCAAAAGGCATCATGGTATAGCAAAAGGTCCCCTAGGGTGTTATGAATGTTATGGTCAATTGATGTTCTGGGTTGATGCGAATCTGATTATAGCCTGAAAAACCATCCATGAAGGATAGAAGCGCATGCCCAGCTGTTGTATCGACTAGCTGGTCGATACTCGGTAGTGGAAAGTTGTCCTTGATTGTGGCTTTGTTTAAATCTCAGAAGTTTATATAGATGCATATACTTTCGGTCTTCTTTGGGACAACTACAATGTTAGATACCAAATCCGAGTAATCGACCACGCGGATGAAACCAGCTTGATACAGTTTGGTGATCTCATCACGCACTGCTAGCGTGATTTTTGGTTTGATTTTTCATGCTTTTTGCTTAATTGCTTTGATATGCTGGTCTAAGATTATGTTATGTTGAATTAATCTTGGATATAGTCTCGGCATGTCTTCGTATGACCATGCAAATACCGTGATGTTGTCTTGGAGGACCTGTTTTATAGAGTCATGCATTTTTTGATCTAGTAGAGAACTAACCTTAAGAGTTTTGGACTCACCTTTATGCGTAATGACAGAAACCTCGCTGAGGGGGTCTTCGGTTATGTCTCCAGCCTCCAGATCTAGCGTGCGCATCGATTGTTCTGGCCATTCTGGAGATGTTTCCAATGCAGCTATGGTTACGTCATCGAGGAAAGGGTTAGTTTCTATTAATGTAAAATCGAATTGCCTAACTACTTTCCCATATGGACCTATTAAAGTCAGGGGTGCTGAAAAAGTTACGTCCATTTGCCAACCATCCTGCAAAATCGCCAAATGCGTAAATGATTAGGAGAAAGCCTGATGCGGTGTTTTTGAGCATGAAAAGCTAATTGAATTTTGAATATTGTGAATAGCCTATCATTAATGCTACCCAATTACGAGGCGATAAGGTGTGGTAGTTTAACGTCATTTTGGACAGTAGCGCATGCGATATCCGTCGCATTAATGCCTTAATCTTCGGGTTCCATCTTATACTGATACCAGCATTTAGGAAAGTCCCATTTTAATCGGGCATCAAGTTGGTTAGTTTTGCATATAAATAGGCAATCCCTATTGAAAACAGGCTGTTGGTTATTGCAAATTTGAATTCTCGGCTATTACAGAGAGAAGGAGGAAGAGCGAAAGATTACAGTGCGTTACTCGTAAAGGCGTGAAAGTGTGCAAGTGTGAAGGTATTAGAACTGCAACAATGGTACCGAAAGTAAAAGGGAAGAACAAAAAATTGGCCAAGATTGATGAAGTACAAGGGAGCCTGTAGTGTGCCTCACAAGCCATGGTCGAAGTGAGAGACGTTGCGCCTTTGAATCGGTAGGCCATCCCTTGCTTATTCGCATTGTTTTTAATGATATGTCTCTTTTTTTATAGTGTTTATTCTTGTAGCATTGTGTGCATAAATTAGAGTTTTAGGCTATGAACCTGACGTTAAAATAAGGGTTTATACAATAGGATTGTGTCTATCGCCATTGTTAGGGACAAACCTTGTACTGTTGCAAGGGTTTAGGCGATTTTGGCATGAATAGCTAAGCATAACTTGTAGATTTTCTATAATTTAAGCATGAAAATATGAATCTAGACATTGATGTGTTTATTATTTTCTTTGTCCAGTATCATGTTCAAACCCATCTTCATCGTCTTAGATATAGTCGGGGTTTTATGCTGTATAAACCTGATCGTACCTAATGTTCCTCCCCCTCAGACTCGGTTGTATGGGAGGGCCATATGATTCCGAAAGGATGCGTTGGAGTTTCTGTAGTTTTTACTACGTAACTATAGCATTATTGTATGGTCACACCTGTCGGGAGATATTGCTGGCGCCATTTTGAAACATTTGTTAGTGGGTTCTACGCAGGGAATCTTGGCTTTCTTGACAGACGGGGCTATCGACACTGGTCATCCCCAGGATCGCGAACTTAGCGCCAGAGGGTTGAGGTGCTTAAGTTGGATATGGGAAATGGCCCAGTTTAGCTATTACCATGCGTACAATACTTTGTTCGTGGCCCATCATGTCTCTACTTACTTCCAGAATCCACTAGGCACAATGTATTATTCGGGAGGATGAGTTGTTTATTGTTAGCAGTATAGTCATTATGTGTCTATTTTCTAGATTTGTAAAGCATAAGATAAGGATACATCGTATGATACATGTTTTTTTATCCATGAGAACAAGTTAGTAGGTGATAATGATACGTTAACTTGGACCGAGACGGCAATAAAGGCGTTTACCTCGACTAGCAACGTACGCGCTGGTGTAATGGGGTAGATTGCCTTCGACATTCATGAGTACCCCACCCGTTATGTTGATTCTTTCCAGAATTGCCATAATCTCAGGTGGTTACATGAAGAATGGACTTTGGACCCGCCCCTTACCATTGCGGACGTGCAGAGCAAACTTCCTCCATTTCCGTTGCCATTTGGCCCTGGTAAGGTTTTGTTGCTACTGTTATTTACAAGATATTATATTGTTGTTTGTGTTTGATCTATTTTTGAAATGTAGCGTAATGGTGTTTTTGCTACTTAAACATGTGTCTTGCGTTGTTCAGTCAGGGAGTCCCGAGAGATTACCACTAAAATTTTTAGCCGCAAGGCGAATACCCTCCTTTTCGACTATGGTGACATTAAGGAGGCGCAACGCTAGCTCGGCCATGCGGCAGCCCCAGTTGCATTGGTCACCAAGCTGTGGGAAGCAAGGCTAATGCATTTATTTCTGGCCATAACTCCTGATGTCTCAGCTAGCGAGATGTTAACCCTGGTCAACTCCTTCAGCGAGAGGGCTGAGCGTTTTTGCACGCGCATGCATCATGTGCGTGTGAATTTTGATATTGACGCTCAGCTATTTGCTGACCTCTTCGGCATCCCTTCTGATGATCTTCCCATAGAGGAAAGAGCGAGGAGGAGCCTCAAATGTCAAGAAGAGCTGGAGGAGTGGCTGGGGACCAAGAAGGAGGCCAAGGGGATCCCCTGTGAAAGGATTGAGTTAGAAATCCCCAAGACTATTTATCCCCTCTTCTGGGCGCAGGCTTTCCCCAAAACACTCTCGCAAGGGAGGTTCTTTACAATAGAACAGACCCGTATCATGCGAGAGGTTATGGAGGAAGGAACCTAGTTCGACTGGGCAAGCTATTTCGCTGAGGGGTTATGCACTAAAATGGTTAGGCTCCGCCAGAAGCTTGAGTCTCGTTTCAATGTACAATTCACCTTCTTCATAGCTTGCCTCTAGCGTTTTGCCGAATTTTTGGTTGTCCAAAGGAATGGAGTCTGGGTGCAGCAAGACCGAGACCAGCTATCCAAACCTTGGATTTCCCATATTTTTGGCACTACCCAAGGACAGGATCCTCTAGAGGGAATTGGAGAGTCTCAGTGTATAACGACAAGGGATTTAGCGGCTCCTCGAGTGCGGGGCGCTGATAGTGTAGGTGGGGTGATTCCCACTTACATCGATGACATGTTGCGGGGAAAGCGCCTAGCGGCAGAGATTGTGGACACCTCGGTCCAGCGCAAAAGGCCTCACCTAACTGAGGCCCCTGTGGAACCAGCAAGTAGCATGGGCAAGATGGTGCAAGTCAGAGTTCAGCAGAGTAAACCTCTGCCTGGTAAGTGTAGAGACATAGTGGAAGTCATGGAAATTACCGTATTACGCAACTTTACTCGGGGTATTTTGAATCATTTAAATGCGTTATGTGATATGAACAACGAGGCCTGCGGAGCGGTTGACCCCTGAAACAGGGGCAGTGGTATTACGGAGTTGGGAGGGGGCCCCAGTTTTGGAAGAGGAGGCCCCGGCTGTTAGAATAAGTGATGCACAGACCCTTGTGCGTGAGGAGAGAGAGGAGGAGGAGGAGAATGTTGACACACCTCCCACTGTAACCGGTAGAGGTAATAAGCATATTAAAAATTTTAAGGAATTTTGTTAATAATTAGAAGTTTTAACTTAATCATGCTACAGATGAACAAGATGCATCCGCGTCCGCCGTTGTAAGCAGAGCATGGGGCAAATTCCCTGACAAGTTTGCCTTCATGGAAGGTGTTGTCAGCGATGTGATCAAGCATCAGACGGGGCGGTTGTGCCACACAACATTTATGAGGAAATACGTAAACGTGCGTTACACTTGACCCACTCCTTGTGGGAAATTCAGAGTGTCAATGAAGACCTCTGGAAGAGACTGCAGAGGTCAGAGAGGGAAAAGGCATCTCTGGCCAAAGAGGTCGGAGACTTAAAATCGCGATGCGAATTCCTGCAAGAGTGGGAAATGGGCATAGAGGACTGGCGTATAACTGTTATTGATTACTCTCACTATTGGACCGTAGTCAGGAATAGTGTGCAAACCAATCGGGAGTTGGTGGAGCAGAGGATGCAAATAGAGCTGTTAGCTTAGAAAAGCCAAGACTGGAAGGATTTCTGCGCAAGTGTGCAGGAGTGGGGGCAAAAGGAGAAAGATCACAAGCATCTGTATAAGCGAGAAAGTCTCGCTTATCGTCAGCATTATAGAGATTCTGCCATCAAAGCTTAATCCTTGCGGGTATTCCTCAATGTCATTGGCGCATCCAAAGCCTTTGAGAAGTTCTAGGAGTAGGTGACCGTAAGCACGTCCTCGGAAAGAGAGATTGCTCTTCCTGGGGGTGAGACTACAGTCCCTACCTTCTTCCCTGAACTGCCCCAATGGACTAGTGTGGAAAAGGGGAAGGTGAAAGCTGGAACTACTCTGAGAAATGGAGTATGGTCTAAACTAACTGAACATGAAATTATGCAGCGCCTATGGGTCGGTTTAGATCAGCTCCCCTTTGCTGCGGAAGCAGGACCATCGCGAGTAAGTTTGGGTGTTATTGAATTCAAATTTTCTGGTTTATCCTATGATGACTTTTACTGATGTATTTACCATGTATAGGTACCGGGAGTGGACAAGGAAGGCGAACAGGGTGGTGAGCAAGTACAGGAAGCCGAGCGTAATGACGAAGACCGTCCTCTTGTGGAGCCAGTGTTAGAGCAAGGACCTCATGAAGATGACATTCCTCACAAAGAAATACCTTCTAAAAGGGACGACCCACTTGAGGATGATTTATTAGGCTTAGAGCCGGACCTGAGGGATACAGGTGACAGTGGCACCTAGGGGGATGCGTAATTATGATTTACGCGTGATTTTGTTGATTGGAATTGAACAATGGTTATATGAATGTTGGAAAGGTTGACTATAAGATCTTCTGTATGACTTTAACTGTTATTATTATTTTTTATTTTTTATGTCTTTATTCATGCAAAACATAAGCGGAATTGTTAAAGACTGTGGATAGTTTGTGTTGCTGTAGAATGGAATTATTAGTTTAAGGCCATCGCGGGCCACCAGGTAGCGTTTGCGTAAAATACAAGGTAGTTTTAGGCCATTGCAGGCCAACACTAGTTTAAGGCTGTTGCAGGCCACCACTAGTTTAAGGCCGTTGTAGGCCATCATTAGTTTAAGGTCGTAGTGGGCCACCACTAGTTTAAAGCCATTGCGGGCCACCACTAGTTTAAGGTCGTTGTGGGCCGACACTAGTTTAAGGCTGTTGCGGGCCACCACTAGTTTAAGGCCGTTGCGGGCCAACTGCGTAAGTCTAGAAGTATAATTGATAACAACGTATGTTTCTACGTAATTGCGCTAAAGTGACTAATAACAATCAAGAAGCGTAAATCGCGTACAAATGAGGAATGTAAATAGCGTAATAGATAGAAAGCATAAATACGTCTGTATATGTTAAAGAAGACTGACAAAGAAATTGATGAGCGTAAGCGGAAAACTAGTGGAAGTATGATGATGCACGTAAATGCCACTCAGATCAATTGCTGATTCGCAATTGTTTCTTGATGGCCTTTACGTTCAGTGATGCGTAAGGACATGGAGATTTGTGACCTGCCTTCTCCATACCACTGTCCTGAAATGGTAGGTTGGCCCAAGCTAGACTGTCATCATTCGTTTCGGTTTGTTCAGGGATTCAGGGATGGGTCTGATCATCTGATGTTTCTATCTCTGAACCCCGTTCTTCTTTGATATTTTTGATAGTCCTAGGGGTGATTTCGTCACCGCATATTACAACCTCCCCCCCTACGTAGGGTAGGTGTATTTCCTGGTGTATTGGTGACGAAACCGCCCTCAGTTGGGCTAACCAGGACCTTCCTAGAATTAAGTTGAAACCAGGCATCTCCTCGACAATGAGGAATGTGGCATCTATTGGGAATTGATCCCCTGTCACAAATTTGATGCGCACCGTCCCCTTGACTTGAACCCGTGCTCCGTTAAATGACTTTATGCACATTATCGTTGTGGGACTGATCTGGTCGACCAGACCCAACCTATCCACAATAGGGTAAGGGATGATATTTGTAGTTGCGCTGTCATCCAGGTGCATCCTCCGGATCCAATATTGGCCAACCCGGATGGTGATAAACATGGGTTCAGTTGTCACTTGACCTTTCTCAGGATCATCTTTAATGGATTCATCATGAAAGGTCAACGAGGTAGCTTTAGGTCGCTCAGCGTCAGAGGGAAACATAACAGTGTGTATCGCTTCCTCCTTCGCTGGTAAGCTTTCATCCACAAGTATGGATGTCAGCATACGAATCATCGCCTCACAGTGTTTTTGAGACTTCATGAGTAGGTCGTAGAGGCTCAACGTGGTATTTTTTTGTTTCAAAGCCTGTTTGACCTACGTAAACACGTCGAGGAGATCCCGTTCTCGGCTGGCTTGTTTGTCCCCTCTGTCTTCTTCCATTCGTCCCAAGAGATGAATCTCCCAAGGCAGAACGATGTCAGTTGGAGGGTTTTTTTTCTTCCTACCGAGGGGAGGTGGCTATGTTTCTGCACCCTTGTCCTGCCCATGGGATGTAGACGAAGGTACAGAGGCCAAAGGCCTAGGCTTAGGGAAGCCTAGCATAATGTGGTTTTTGGCCGCATTAACGGACGCATCTCCTTCCCTTTGTTTATTGGGTGGCGATGGATGGTTTTGGTTAGAGGTTTGTCCCCCTGTAAAAGGAGCAGCTGATGGTTTTGGTACTCTAAGGATGAAAGGTGCTTTAGATGTGGGCACGAGCGTGGCTGCGGCTTTATTATTAGTGCGAGGCTGGGTTAAACCTAGAGGAGGCACCTGAATGACAAAGGGCAGCCTCGAGATGTCATTGGCTGCCTATGAAAAGCCTGTCCCCTATGGTGAACTGGTAGGCACGCATAAAACAAAGGGCTGTTTAGGCGGTACCTCCCCTTCACTGTCCGTACTCACCACGTTTATTGTGTAGGGTGCGTTACTTGCATTTAACGAATCCTTGTACATGTGCAACGCCTGGTTTTCAGGATGCGTTGGACTACTGCCATCTAATTTCAAAGAACCATCGTCAATCATGCGTTGAATGTCATCTTTCAACACCCAGCAGTAATCTGTGTCATGACCACACAATTGGTGGTAGTCACAGAAACGGTCCAGCCTAAAAGACCTCAGAACTGATGGTTCGTTAGGTAGGGCTAAAGAAGGATTCTTTAGCAGTTCACAATGACACCTGTGATGCTTCAGAGCTTCTTTGGATACCTTCTTAGTCTGAATGTATCCTGCCCCCAATAGTTTTTTCAACAGTTCCGAATGTTTTACAGACAAGGCTGTATACTTTGAGCGATCTTTACGCTCAAAGTTTGGCTTTGGCTGGGGGGGCTTTTCAGTGGCAGCTGTGTCTTGGCTGGTGCTACTCACACTAGCCATGGTCTCAGGAGGCACCGTAGGTGCCTTCTTGTTTTTGTTCTTGGCACCTTCAGCCAGCGCAGCTACCATCGTTATTGTTGTTTTACCTTTATCCTTGCCCTTGTTGTTAGCGTTTTTATAGGCGACATACGCTGGGTCTTTGCTGGCCTCTGCAGCATCTTGGATGCTTTTAGTCTGAGTGAAAGCCTGATGTAAGGAGCTAGGAGAAAGGTAATACAGCTTAGACTTGATGAAGTCGTTAACTGCTCCTTTGAAAATGGCCAGCAAATGGGCCTTTGCGATTGGCTCATGGATTTTGTTCAATTTAGCACTCCATCGTTGTATAAACTTTTGGACTGGTTCGAGCGGGTCTTGTTTCACTCCCATAAGTTGATCTAAGGTGACCTCCAGCTTTAGGTTGTATTTAAAGCGAGTCACGAATTGTGTCAGAAGCTCTTCCAAGGTTGAGATGGAAGAGTGAGGGAGGGCTCGATACCAATCCAAAGCTTTTCCTACCAGGGACATCGCAAAGACACAGATGATTGTATGAGGCCATTGTTGTAGCAATAAGGATTCAGATCTAAAGGTAACCAGATGTGCGTTAGGATCTCCCTCCCCATTGTATTTAGTGAAATGGGGTAAAGACATCCCTGGGGGCAACGACAGCATGGGGACCGCTAGACTAATGGGATCATCCTGATAGAAATCCATGATCTATATAGTGTCAGAGCCAGTGGCCTTAAGGCGTCTAACCTCCTCGGTGAGGGTCTGAATAAGTAAGAAAGCTTGATCTAAGCCTATTGATGAAGATGTTTGTGCAGGGGGAGTAGGGGGTTAACCTGAAAGAGCTGTGCTAGGCAATGGAAATGAGGGGATGGCTTGTCCGGCAAGTGATGAAGTGGGGATCCCTGCAGATGGAGCTGCCTGCGAAGACCACCACCCACTGGGTTGAGCAGAGAAATTAGCTGCTGCCGATTGCGTGGGATAGGGATTATAAGGATATTGTGGGACCATTTGTGGGGCCTGCGTGGTGGGTGCAACTAAGGGTTGCACACCATATAGCGTAGACTAGTAGTGTTGTGTCATAGGCGTGATCCACTGACTCGCGGTGGGTTGTTGGATGGATGTCTGTGGCTGAGCGGTAGCTGTGATCTGTTTCCTTGGAGGGGGCGGAAACGATAAGGTATGGACTAGATTTTGTACTGGGTGAGTTGTAGGCATGGCGTGAGGTTGCACTTGGGGGATGTAATAGGGTGCGGTGGACGTAGGCACCACCGACGAGATACTAATTACGCGCGGTGACGAGATCGCCCCCATGTTATTTTGGGGTGGTATTTGCACCTGCGGGATGGATGATTGCGTAGTGACCTGCGGGATGACAGGAATGTGAGTTTGAGTGGTCATGGCTGGATTAAGGTGGGCGGCTTCTCCCGTGAGGCTAAATAGGGGGTTTATGTACATATGGGGACTAAGAGTGTGGTATGAATGTTCAGACTAGGCTGCAAGTTCATCTTCCTCTTCTTCCGCATTCTGAGGTTCCAGCATAGACCGTGTAGCCTGGCTCGTAGCCATGGCCAATTATGTTATGATTTCATGGTAATGTTGTGTCAAGGGGATGATGTCGTAGGCAGTAGGGGTGAAATCTTAACCCCCTCTGTGGATCAGCTCAAAGTTTCTTTTTTCTTCGATCTCAGCTCGGCTGAGAGCAAGCTTTTCCTGAATCTTGACACAAATAAAATTATATTCCTCAGGCATCACGACGGTGAATACATGATCTTTTCCCTGTAACCTCAACGAATGACGCGATGGTCCCTGAGGTCCTATAACACCAGAGGCTAGTCCAGTGGTGGCGATGGGGTTCACCGATGTGGCACCCGAGTCAGTAGTAATCATGGCGGCTGTGGTTGTGTATGCAGAATCCATTGGTCAAATAGATTAACGACGATAATTGACTGGATCTAAAAGGAGACAGAAAAAGAAGATCGCGATTAGGATTTTTACCTTGTAGGATTCCAAAGGAATCGTTACAGTGACTGATCTACACCACACTATTTTTTGTAAACTTCCCTAGAGGTTTTACGTTTACGTTTTTAGAGGCGCGGGTATAGATCGCTTATAGGGCTACCTGTAAAACAATACGAATCGGAGCCTAGGCCCTCCTTCTAATGCCAAAAAACTATAACGATGGAAAATATCGGTAGCTAGAAATACTAAACAAAAATCCGTGTACACAGTCTTAACCACGGATCCGCTTGAGGACCATGCTGGAGGAAACGAATCCACGGTGCCCTGAACGGTCTTGTTGATCAGACAGGGACTTACTCAACCAGTAAATCGACGAATAATGTAGATATTCCGTGGAATAATTTGATTCGGTGAATCGCCAAAGGAGAAGAAAACAATGTAGATAACAACAACGTCAACACGACAGGAAGGATCAAATTTAAGGAAAATGTGCAATTCCCAGATCTATACTTTGACCCGAAAACTGGGTATATTGCATACAAATTTCCAATGGAAAAGCTCTGCTTATCTTGTGCGAAGCATACACAAAATGACAAGAAAGTATTCAACAAGGAGTACAGAATGGAGTTCGATCTACCTCATAAACCAGAGATGGGATGTAAGGAAGGTCAAGCTCTGACATCTATCGATCAACTGTTTCTGATCAATAAAACTCGCAAGCCGCACTAGATGATCTTTCGATCTCTGATTTGTTCCTTTTGCCTTGGGTAGTCTCTACTCAAAGTGGCCAATGATCGCCAATGGAGAGAGTTGTGTTTTCGCCAAAGGACTGATCGCTCCTGCTGCTAATGCTCAAGCAAAATGTCTTCTGTCTCTGCTAAAAGGTGATGCTGCCAAAAGTTGCAGATGCCAGGGGGGGTTTGTTTCTTTGCCAACTGGAGTATTTATAAGTTCGACAACATATGGAGAAAGCATGGCCTTGATGACACGTGTCCCGAACTTTCAACATACCATTGACTTGGTAAACTTTATGTTGAAACTGGCCATGTCACGTCATATTTTCGGGAGAAGGGGCAACGTACGCTGTCAACATTTTTGCTGAAGCTGCTTCATGATTACGCATAATACACTCATCAGCGTATTATGCGTGTGGATAGTAGATGCGTAACTGCTTTAGCCGAATTTACGCTGCATTACATTGTTTACGCTACGTCGCGTGGCAGAGCGTAATAGAGTATGGGAGTAGTTGATGCCAGCTGTTTTACGCTTATTTACATCGCAAAGTGTGATAGAGCACAAAAATGGTCAAATTTACAATGAATTACGCTTGTCCACGCTACGTAGCGTAATAAGCGTAAAGAGACCAATCTGCAAAGGAAAGAAATCAGTCTGCAGCTCTTCCTTGTACTCTGACTTTGTCTTCTTTGAAGCTAGTTACACTGCTTTGCGTAACGGAGCATAAACTCGACCTTGATCAAAAGACTTAGCTGAATATGTGACAATTTTTAAACTTTAAACCTCGTCAAAACTGCCGAAGTCAGTTGCTTTCTGATATCGGGCTACGCTAAACAGGATTATGCTGAGCGACGCCAACGCTATGTTGCGTAATGTAGTGTAAAAATAGAAAACAAAGTAAGGTTATAAATCTGTGAGAAACTCGGAGACTGGATGCTACGCATCTCTTTTCTTTGGTCTGTCTTCTGGATTACCGTCGCAAACTTCTGCCCGAATCGCGAATCTTCTCCTGAGGCCGATTCGCAATTTCTACAGTGTTTCACCTATACCATAGCTACATTTAGTGTTAATAATAGCCCTAAACCTACTAGGGAGCCATTTGTGACTCGAGTTCCTCCTCATGATGGAAGGGCTTCAACTTCATCAAGTTCAAGGACTCCTTTCGGCATAAGGATACCATTAGTTGTGCCTTGTAAAGAACCATTCATTATTAGAGTGATCCCTCCTACCACTACTAAGCTTATAGCCCAAGTTGACTAATGCCCTCCCATAGTAGCTAATTCTTTAACCCCTCTACAGCTATAAAATAAGAAATCACCTTCAAAAAAAATGTAAGAAGCTAGCTTCTAAGCCTAAGGCCAAGGACAATAGACAACCAAAGGAGTGAAGGAAGTAGGTCCACCAAAGCCTACACCTATTTTAGCCATTTCCATGAGCTCTAATGCTTAGGTTTCTTTAACGAGTCATTCTAGAGAGGATATCAAACAACAATAGAAAAGAAAAGATCATAAACAACAAACACTAAAGCATGAGATAAATATTTTAAGTATAATGGAGGAAGTTAAGGGTAATAAGAATGAAAAAATATTGAATAGTGATAAAGACTTCCTCACTACCATGGAACAAATCAAGCTCTCACTCAAAAAAAAAAAAAAAAAAAAAAACCCCCCCCAAAAAAAAAAAAAAAAAAAAAAAACACCTCCTTGAGCTTATATGACCTAGTGATAACCTCCTCTACTTACCATAGAGCCTTGCTTAAAATTTTAACTTTCATCCCAGTTAGTGAAGATATTTCAACCAACAAAGAGTCCATTCATGTTGTAATGGTGTGACCTTCACTTAGGAAGGAAACAAAGTTAACTACTATAATGTTTCATGATAGTAAGGTAAAGACCAATTCACAAAGTGGCAAGGTGTCAAAAACCCTTCTCTTTATAACTACAAGAGCTAACCAAAACAAGGTACACTAGGTGCATGTTGATGATGGAGCAACTACAAATGTTACATCCTTTCCCATCATGGAGCATGTAGGCTTGGTAGAAAATATGCAAAGTACTTTCATGTATACTCTTAAGTCTTTTAATGAATCATGGGTAGTAGTGAGAGGATCCATCTCTTAAGACTTTATTACTGGGGAAAAATTCCTTACATCTTCCAATTTCTTAGTCCTAGAAGAGACACTAGGGTTTAATCTAATTCAAGGGAGGTCCTAGTTAGCCAAATTACAAGTAGTCTCTTTTTCTATCCATCAAGAAATTCATTTTCCTTATAAGGGAGGTGAAATTATAATCCATAGAGATAGTGTAGTCCCTTTTTTTATCAACAATGTTTACATAGAGAAAGAATATCAAGTGGAATTTCAAGAAGAAAATCCTACCATTGAAAACAAAGTCAAGAATCACAATGATGTAGACCAAGCCAAGGCCAATAAAAATGAGGTTATGAAAGAACTATGGGGAGAGCTCCCATTCAATGTTATCAATTAAGGAAATAGAGAGTACAAGATTGTGCAATAGAGATCTTACACTTTCCCTAATCTTTCAAAGATTAGAAAATATTTGTGTGATTAAGTACATCACCTAATTGTTAAACCATGTATCATATAATGTAGCCTTTTATGTTGTAGCCTAGTTCTTAACTTTTATTTACATATTTTATTTTACTTTACATATGCTAGCCTTGTTATGTCTTATTTGTAGCTTTACTACATAGCATTTACTTTGTATTTCTATGTGAAGTTCATGATTTATGCATATTTTCCTTTGCATTAACATAAAACTAAAAAATGACATAAAAACATAGAAAACATAAAAATGAGGAAACAAATTTTAAACATAAAATAAAAAATAATAATATGCTTCAAAATAAAACTAAAATAATAGCCATAGTCACACTATGTGGCAATAACAAAAATAAAATATCCCATATCCATAGTTGCACTGTGCAGTAGTCAACACCCCCAAAAATAGTACATAGTCTCTAAAGGCTATGATAGCCAAAATAAACAACTACAACAATATAATCAAAAAAATAAAATGTAACATGTCTAACAGTAGCCAAAACCAAGCTAGAGGAGAAGGAGAAGGAGGATCATCATCTACATCATCACCAATGTCATTGCCATCATTTAAGACTTGTAACAACAAAAATATAAACAATTAGTAGCCATCATAACTAAAACATAACTATGAAACCATGAAAATTAAATAATAATAAATATAAACTATAACATAAAAACTTTAAACATGTTACATGAACTGTAGGAGATTCTGGAGGAATATCTTATAGAGTAAAGTTTTGGAGACAAGTCTCTAGCTTGTGAAGAATTTGTTCTTTACTCATGTTAGCCTAGTCAATTTCTTCTAGATCTACTCATGTTAGGGTCTTTCCTCTCTTGATGCTTGTTCACTTCGAAGGATCATAAGAAAGGTTTGCTATAGTAGTCTTCGTAGATGAAATAGTGATCTAAGGGATAGGAGAACCAATCACCATCACTGAATCAATGAACATATTGAAGGTGTTCTTTGTGTTTATCCCTTGCACAAACAACTCAATCTTTTATCATTAATAGCCTCTGTAGGTCACAACTTCATCTAGCTCTCCTTCCCTACTTTGTACTACTACTTGTGGTCCTTTTGTTTTCTACCTCACTTAAGTACCCAAGCATAGTAATCCCTTCAATCCTTGGTCTTATGAAGTAGTAACTCCATTTGCATGTCTTTTTTCACATTGCTCCTAGTTAGAGCAACCTTTCTTTGGATAGCACTCCAATACCATGATCACTTGATCTCCTTCATTTACAAAGAGTCCCCATTAGCTATGCAAGCTTCTATGACTAATGCTCATGTTCTTGTTTGTTAGCTCCTTCATCTAGTTTCTCAAAGAAACAACCTTCTCCCATAGAAATTAACTAGAGTGTTGGAACTCCCAAGATCTACTGGGACATGAGATAGCACACTAGGTAGCCCTCTTGTACAACCTCTGTAGAACATTCTTCACATCTAGTGGTAGTGTAGGGAGTTCATCAGGCTCAATGTCTCACATAAGATTCCATCTAACTCTATACACTACAATAGCCAAAGCATAACATAAAAGATAGAAACAACAAAAACAACCAAAATAATTTGAACTACTAAAACCACACAATCATAAGATAAAAATAAAAGAAAAGCCATAAAAATATAAAACAAAAATGCAAAATGAAAATGTGCTAATTGTTCTTACCAACATTGGTGGCTATCTATTGTAACTGATCAATCATATCATTTATCATGCCTTGCATGAATTCTACCTTGTCTAGAACCCTAACCTAAGGCTTGAAACAAAACTTAGACATAGATGCTTCTAGAGGAGTTTCATGTACTACAACAATCATAACCATTAATACAGTTTGCAAGGATAGACATAGACTTTAAAAAGAAAAATATAAACAAATCTAAAGAGTACCTGAAACATCATGTGGCGTATCCATAGGGAAAGTGTCTTCTAGAGACAAGTCCTCAAAGATAGAATCCATGAAATCCAATGCTCCATTAAATGTCCTCTCTTCTTCCTCCTTGTGTATTCACTCCTTCTCTTGCATCTTCATTTTGCTTTCGTAGTAACTTGGGTAGCTAGCCCTTGTTGTTTTTTTACAACCATGTTAAAGCCAAAATATAGAACAAGTTAGAAAACATATTTTTAATAACAATATAAATATATAAACATATAAAACAACATAAAACATAAAAAATAATAACATGAAAATGTATACATACATACTTACAATAGATTGATGCATCTTGGCAAACCTCATGGATACCTTCTTACATGTTGGTTGATTGAAATCAGGAGCATTTACTTCAACTTGTTGTCTCTTCATCTTCTTCTTAGCTACACCATCAACTTTTGCTTGTATCTTCTTGGCTTTCTTGGCATTACCATGTGTAACATAGGGTTCAACCCCCATGCAACCAAGGGAAGGACATCATGCACCACTAAACATCTTAGTGGTGATTGACAGTGACTTTCCAATATTCTAAACTGGTGGATCTTGAACATGCCTCATTGGAACAATGTGTTTAGATCAAGGCTTGAAACATTGAGAGGGATTATGGTTCACTTACTTTCCATCTTTCTAGACCATTAGGAAGTTTGTAAACCTTCTAAGATACATGAAAATGAATAAAAAATGCATATAACATATGGAATTTAGATTGTTGTGGAGTTTTTGGATTTCATCCTATGACCCAGTGACCAAGAATGTAGTCCAATTAAATTTAGTATCATTGGTTAAGACATTTTTCATGGTTTAAGCCCATTGAACACTAATTATTTTCTTCTATGATAGAAACATGGAATATTCTCTAGAGAAAAATAGAGGATAAGTTTCATTAGCTTCCTTTACTTTGCACTTGCTAAAAGTCAAAGCTGCACTACTAGAAGAGTTAAGCCATTCCTCCATTTCCTCTCTATGGCTCATCTCTTTCCCCCCTCTTACAAAAACCTTAACACATGTAGAAGGTACTCCAAAGAGATCATTAAATGTAGACTCACTAATGCTTAAGACCATAGGGAAACCATGCACATGAAAAATGCATTTTTTGACTCCATTATCAAAGGAATCAATCAAATTCAACATCTTTGATGATGACATCGATGTACTAGGAAGTATAAACAAGTCAAGAGAACATGCATTGGCAATTCTTTGCCAAATTTTCCTAGGAGCTCTGTTTGCTAGCCATTCCTATGATGAGTCTTCTTCTCCACATGGCTTGAAGTGGTCACAATGAAAGTAGACTCAGGCATAGAACCTGCAATCCAACATAGGTAGCCCAATAGTAGCTAATCCAAGGCCATAAAGGTATAAAAGTAAAAACTAACCAACTAGAAATGAAAATTCTATGGAAGTTACCCTCATTTAAATGAATACCACTCATCAAACTTAGGTAAAGTGGGAACCTTAGCATGAATGTGTGCATGTACACCTAGATTTGGGCATCCCCACCAATCATGTGCATTATGAGTAGTCATACACATGTGGTACACATTGGAATATCATGAAGTATACTTGTGAAAGTCTTCATAGAATTGATCAAGCACTTTAAATCTTACATCCTCACCTTGCATGAATACATCCAAGGCTATATGGACCAAATAAAAAGTTTGGTTACTCTTTAATAATCCTCCACTATGCACCTAATGCTTGTAAAGAAACAAACATGATAACAATTAGAAAAAACAACCTAGAAGTAACAAAAAATGAATAGAATGTCAAAATAAGATAGAGATTATGCTTTTAAGAGGTAGAAGGTTCTAAGAGGACTTTGGAACAAATTTTTTATTTGGTGACCAAACGTTAAAGTGTTGTCAATATTGTTTTGAAAAAGCTCTAGCATCTCCTACAAATTTGACAACTTTCAGATCCCTAGAGTGAACAAGCCATCATTCTATTCGATCTCTGCTTGGGTATTAGGATAATCAATAATGAACCTTATGATACAGATATAGGAGCTTGGTAAGAGGGTATTTGAAATCATTGATGAAACATTCATTTCCATGTATGACCACATGATCACATCATAATGTTGGAGCAGGTACATCAGAAACTCTTTTGTCCCAGGCCTAAACCACAGTGACTTGTGACAGTCAATGCTTAGATCAAGATTAAGGCTATTTTGTGTAGCCATCCTTATGTAGCAAAAGATACCTACTAGCTCAAAAATGATGATAAAGTATTTCAACAATGCCCATTGTAGCTAAACCATACAACCATAGCTATAAGAAAACATGACAGCCTTAAGGCAAAAATTTGACAAAGTTAAATCTAGAAATAACCCCTATAATGCTAGTGTTGATATTACAAATGCACAAAAAATACATAATGATCAACTTCATTAACTTCAAATCTAGCATAAGTAAAGTTGAGCCTTATGGCATTTTAGCAAATACTTAACATGAAAACCAAGCAACAGACATTTAGGTAAATAGTTAGCATGAAACCAAGTATTAAAGAGACTTAAAGGTCAAAATTGATAATGTTGAAGCCTTAGGCATAAAAATTAATAGAAACATGATGGAAAAATTATTTTTTAGCCTATCCACTAGGAATTATGGGGATTCAAGGGAGAATGATGATGAAAAAAATACAACTTTTCTTGGATAAAACAACCCATACGTTACCATTCAAACCAACAAAACATCCCAAAACATTTTATATGCTGGCCTAATATCCCCAAACAGTGTTACATGATGGCCAAAGTATTTACCAAAGATTTTATAGTAGTGCAAATCCAAACTAGAGTATCTAACACTACCATTTAAACTAGAGAAGCTCAAAAACTTAGTATCAAAACTACAACTGATGAACATAGTTTCGATGGCTAAAACAAATTTCATAAAAAAAATTTTAAAAATTATTTTCCACCTCCAAACACTACAAACAAGCCTAGGGTAGCCTAAATCCTTTTCCAGTGCTACATTAAAAAGTCTAGAAAAATTAAAATTTTAACTAGGAATTTCTTAGAATTTTGCCAAGAAAGCCAAGTTTACGGTGAAACAACTATAGTAAAAGCTTTGAAGAAAATATGGAAAAAATAAAAAAAATCCAAAAATTATCTAGAGTCCCTCTACACTACATTGGTAACCTCCAAGGATCATGGACACTACCCACAAGTGGCTGAAAAGTTATAAACACTATTAGTTTTTCGAAGGAAAAGTTGTAGAATAGGCCAAAGACATTGTGTAATGGGTTGGATGAAAGCTTGTAAACAATTCATAAAAACTCAAAAATTGTGATTCCACCTCTGATATGATTTTAAACCTCATATAATAGTTCTATGAAGACAAAAGTGAGATTTACATTCAACAAGCTTACAAAGAAATAACAACGTTTGACTAGTTTTCACCAAAATTAGGGAAAATACACTGTGAATAGACTTAGAAAAAAATTCAAATCTTTGTGAAAACAAGACCTAAGGTAAAAATTTCATCCTAAACATAATTTCATAACCTTAACCTTGTATTTGATGTAGATAGAATGAAAATTTTAACCAAAGTAGCCTTAGGAATAGAAGAATGTCCCCATAATTTGGCAAAAGCTCATGAAAAATATTAAGATATGGGTACTTGGTCATCCTAGATGAGGATCCTTCATGTGTAGAAAGATATAGAAGCCTAGATATGATCCACATAGCCTCATCTACATCATCCAATATGGAGTTCCTACTTGATGATCCCTTCCTCTTTGACATGATCACTAAAATGAGAATGGTTCTTTGTTAGCTTGTTTTTGATAGAAGCCAAAATCTTCACCTCTACTTCAATTGTGTTGTGCTCAAGAGTAGATAGTTGCAAAAATTTCTAAAAAATACTAAGTATTTGGATTTTAATTGTGAAGCCTTGCTTTCATACACTACCCTTGTTAGATTAAGATTAGAATGGGTGCATATGTCAGGTGTTAGTGCTAAAAACCCTCTCCTAATACTTATGTACTACCCATGGGATCTTGGTATGATGGTAAGCCTACCTACCACATAGTGAAGTAAATGTTCACAAATGGAAAGGCCTCCTACATTGAGTTTTCTTGGGGTTATACCTTATGAAGCATATTGAACTCGGATGGGCCCCATAAGGCTTAGGCAAAAAATACAAAGAAATCCCATATGCTAGGGTTTAATTTTGAAAAAATAGTCACACATTGTGGAATCATGCTTCATAAGCTATGCAACTTATAGAGCAATGTGGAAAGCCTCAACCACTATATAGCTTGATTTTCATACTTCAACCTTGACTTGAAATGGTTAACAAAGCTTTAGACCTCTCCAAAATCCTAGACACTATCACATGAGGTTTTGGATACTAGAAAGTAAGCCAAAATAACCAAGCAAAAACTTGATAACCACTCCACATGTTGGGTACATGAGCCCTACACATTGGCAAGTGTTTGGGCTCAAACAAGCTCTTTTATGGCCTTAAAAAACCTTAAAAGTTGACAATCTCAACCCCAAAATCCTATGCATTGACACTAGTAACTTTGGAGCTCAAAAACCAAGTTAAATAAGCTCAAAATTAGTCAATATTTTAGCCACAAGCTAGGCACATAGGTCTCACATGTTGGCCAATGTTCAAGATAGTGTGTGGGGGGTTTTTGATGCTCAAAACTGCTTGGAATTTGACTAGTAGAGCTTGAGAGTTTTAAATTGAAAGCTAAGATGAAATATAACCTTTTTGAAGACAACAAAAGATGCTCTTGTTCCTTACATGATGAGCTTGCAAGCTTCACACACTGTCGAGCATGTGAAGTAGCATGTGGGCTTTAAAAAAGCTTTTGTTTGGCTTATTTTGTCTTTGAAAATAGCTAATGTTGACACTAGATCCTATATGCTATCCTAAAGGCTTAATATAGGAAAAAGTTAATTTTAAAGCTTCACAAGCTAAGTATTAAGCTCCTACATGCTAGGGCCCTTGCTTCACATGCTACCTAGAATGTGAGCTATGTGTGAGATGTTTGAAAACTTTTTTCTAGATAAAAATAGCTCCAAACATAGCTTATTTTACTCCCCATGCCATTGCACTAATATCAAGAGCTTATAATAGCCAATAACTAGTCAAAAGAGCTTCCCAAGCTAATATTTTAGCTCTACATGCTAACAACATAGATGCCACATCTTGGATACTATGTGGACTAGTGTGTGGGGGCATAAACAAGCATTTTTCTAGCATAAAATAGCTTTAGAATTGTCATAGAAGCTACCAAAACCATTCTCCAGAGTTTGTATGCTACCATAGAAGCCTGAGACTAGTAGGAACTGAGTCAAAAAAACTTAAAAATTGCATGGCCATATCCCACATGATGGGATACTAGTTCCACATGCTATAAAGCATGTGGGATTTAGACCAATCAAAATTGAGTTAAAAGTTGTCTAATAGCTACTTAGTGCACCTTGGGAGATCCAAAGTTAAATATAGAGTAAGAAAGTGATCTTGGGAAACTACTGAAACATGATTTTTGCATCTACATGCTAGGGCCACATGGCTCACATGTTGTGCAACATGTAGGCTTAGCATGTGAAGACCTAAAACCTTCACCATCCCTCAAACACTACTTGAGATGATCAAAAGGTTGAAAATATTCATCTATACCTCTAATGCTACCTTAAGAAGAAGTCAGAAACTTGGTCAAAAACCCCTGGAAACTATCAAGACTTATCCCACATGTTGGGAATCCTATCTCACATGTTATGTAACATGTGGGGGTAGTGTGTGAAGTTTTTTGGTAGGATATACCACACCAAGAATGGACCATGAGTTATCCAACAAGTCCCACAAACCTTGGGATGGAGGATTAAGAAAAGTTTGACCCTTGTAGACTAAGGAAACTAGATTTTGGTTTCACATGATGCGATATCCTTTCCTAAGAGTTGTACAACATGTGGGCTTAGTGTGTAGAGCCCTGACAAGCCAAAACGTAGTTTAAACTTACTAATCCTTATCCCAAGACATTAGAACAAGACATACACTAACCCTAAGTAGCTTAGATGTGGTTAAACTAAGCCAAACCAATCCCAAACTTGGCAAGAATCCTTCACAAGCTATAGATTTGGGTTCCACATGCTGTGATGGTATTCTAGACTACCCACATGTTGAGGGAATAGTCCCCACATGTAGAGGATTTAGTACCTTAGCTTTTTTTGGGTGTATAACCAACAAAAAGCCTCTCTCCAAGTAGTTTACAACTATTTTGCATGAGCTTTTTGCTTGTCTCAATTATTTTCATTGAGTTTTTATCTAGTCTAGTAGTATACAAAAGGTTCATGGCCTTTGTTTATAAGATTTCTACCTATTTTAGTAGTTTGTGACCTATTTTTCTAAATTTTAACTTTCCTTGATAATTCATTTGGTATCGTGTGGCATTGTTTGACCCTTGTCTCACCTTGCTATAGCCTGTTCTATGTTCTATGACCTTAACTTACCATTTTATGACCTTATTCAAGCCTAATCTTTTGTTGTTTTACCTAATCTTAACCATACTCAACTATATTGTGCTTTATTATTACAAATATTTGATACTATTTTGATGATTATGAAATATAGATACTAGCTAATGTGTTTTGGTGGATATGTAGGATAAAATCATGGATGAATGAGCACACGTTTACCTACCCTTAAGTCTAAATGGATCCTATGGTGATGTTGAATAATCAATCATCCTCCAATACCTAGATTTTGAGCCTGGGAGGCTATACAATCATATATCCTCCATAGAGAAGTCCCCAGAGTGGTTCGAATATGTAGTCAAGACCCTTGACTTAGAGTGTGGAGACATCATAGAGGACTCTCTAGTTAAAATCCTAGTTACAACCCACAATGATGAGAAGAAAATACTAAAATTAACACTAGAACTTCATATGGTTTAAGACATCACCAAGTTCCATTGGGGCAATGTTAAAATCTTTGCTTGGTTGTATGAGAATATGCTAGGTATTGACCCATGGTTATTGTAACATAATGTCATAATTGATCTTGGTATCAAAACCATCAAACAAAAAGTTCACAAGATTAAACCAAACCTAGCCCTAGTAGTCCATGATGAGATCATGAAGCTTTATCAAGCTAGTTTTATCTAAGCTATTGATTACACTAATTATGTTTCTAACATAGTGGTATTTCTTAAGAAAAATTGGAGCATTCATATTTGTATATATTTTTGAGATCTCAATAAGGCAACTATTAAAAATTATTTTTCATTTCCTGGCATCTATGAACTTATTGATACCAAGAGTAGACATGCCTTCTTTTTCTTCATGGATGAGTTCTTAGGATACAACCAAGTTAGGATTAACCTAGAGCATCAAATCTATATGACCTTCATGACTCCTTGGGGAACTTTTTGTTATACCATGAGGCTATTCAGTCTAAAGAACATAGGCATGACCTATCAAGAGCCATGACCTACATATTTAGTAATTACATGCTAGGGTTACTTAATGATTATGTTGATGACATAGTGATTAGGTCCAAGATATCTAATAAGCATGCACATGACCTCAATTTGATACTCTAACAATGTCTAAAGTATGAACTTAGAATTAATCCTAAGAAGTATGTATTTAACATAAAAATTGGTAAGATTCTTGGTTTCATATTATTTGAGGTAGGGATCCATGTTGATCTTGATAATGTTAAGACCATAACCAAGTTGGTAGTACCTACTAACCTTAAGGAGCTGCAAGGACTTCAAGGTTGATTGCAATTTATCTATAGATTCATCTCAAGGCTTACAGATAAGATGCAATCGATGCAATGCTTACTTAAAAAGGGAGTTTACTATGAGTGGACTGACCAATGCTAAGAAGCCTTTAAAAACATTAAGCAAGAGTTCGCTTAACTAGCTATTTTATACCCACCACAGAAGGAAAAAATATTTTACATCTACCTTGTATCTCTCATACATCCACAACCTCTCTATTCTATCAAAAATGAGATGATGAAGCAGAGCTTCTTATTTACTATTTGAGCCATGCATTGATAGCCTATGAGACCTAATACATAGAGGTCAAGAAGTATTACCTAACCCTAGTCTTCTCCTTGAAGAAGTGGAGATATCACCTCTTTAGGAGCTAGGTCAACATCATATACAAAGATAACATATTGAGGATCATAACAACCAATATTTACAAGAGTAGTTTAATAGCTTGGTGGAAGGCCATAATAGCTAATTTTGACCTACATTATATCTCCCAAGATTTAACGAAAGGTTAAGATATAGTTGCATAATGTACCACTTCCCTGGTTGAAGATAATGCAACCATCGATCCTAAGTTCCTTAATGAGCATGTCAACATTGTTAATGAGGTACTTGAAGGTTACAAGGTCATCATGCACTTTGATGGAGCTTCTACTACCATTGGGACCAATCTACCATCATCATAATATCACCCTCTGGTGCAATCGTACCTTTCAACTATCATTTTTAATTTTCATGAACCAACAATGTGGTAAAATATGAAGGGCTTCTTAGGGAACGATGGTAGTTTGAAACCAAAAAATTAAATGTTTAATGATAAAATGTGATTTGCAACTCATTTTTAACCAAGTAACTAAGGTTTAGGTGTGTAAAGCCAAAAATTTACAACCTTATTGTGACCTAGAAAAGAAACTCATGTAATAATTTATAGATGTTGGTATTTAACACATACCCTAAATTTAAAACAGCTTAGCTGATGCCATTACAACCTTGGTCCTAACTATGGTGTCATATATGTTTAGCAAGTTGCCTTTCTTAATGGAGAACTATGCTCTTCCCATCATGTAGAAAACTGAAGACATGTCTATAGCCACCATTGACAATGTACCTCAAAATAAGTGGTATGACAATATCAAGTTTTACTTGATGCATGGTGAATCTCCATAGAACCTAACTGCTTCTCAAAAATATGTAGCATGTAATAAGATCAAAATAATATGTCATTGTATCCAATAATAAATTACATCAAAGTTATTATGATGGCATATTGTTAGTGTGTTTGGGTAAAATTGAAGCTTGCATAGTCCTTGAGTAGGTTCACAAGAATGTATGTGGAGGACATATAGGAGTTAGAGCCATGGTTGCAAAGATTAGGTGATTAGAATACTATTTGTCCTATATGAAAAATGAATTTCTAAAAATGGTTAAAACTTGTGGCATGTGTTAACGACACACCAACTTGAATACACATGCCACCAACTAAGTTACACACTACTCAGATCAGTTGATCATTTGATGAATAGACATTATTGGATCTATAATGCCTAAGTCTTATGTAGGACATAGATTCATCATCATTGCAATTGAATATTTTACAAAGTGGGTTGAACCTATTTCTCTAAGGAAAAAACATTCCAAGAAGTTTGTAAATTCATATTAGACAACATAATATCCCATTTTGGCATACCCATAACTATAGTTACAAATAATGGACCATAGTTCAATAACTACAAAATGCAAGCCTTTTGCCAGAATTTAAGCATCAAACATTCCTTTTCATCACCGTATTATCTACAAGCCAATTAACAAGTTGAAGCCATTAACAAAGTTATCATAAATCTACTTAAAAAGATGCTAAAAAATAGTAGACAAAACTGGCATGAGCAACTTGTGCATGCCCTTTGGACCTATAAAATAACCTTTAGAATTACGATAGGTGCCACCCCATATAGCCTTATTTATGGATCTAAAGTTATTTTTCCTATTGATTTGTAGGTGCCATTCTTAAGGGTAGCACTATCTAACTTCATCAATGATGAGAAGAATAAGGAGCTACATATCATTGATCTTGATTTGATGGAGGATCAACAAATACAAATGCTCACTCACATTGAGTGATATCAAGAGAGGCTAAAATAAACATCTTCATGGTCTCAACAAATAAAAAATAAAATAAGGAGACATTATCCTTAAGGCCATCCATGAACATGTAGACAAGTTCTCAATCAATTAGGAGGGACCTCTCTTTGTCACCAAAGCTTATGGAAATGGGGCATTTAGACTGGTATACATGGATGGACATGAACTAGCCAACCTAGTCAACCATTCCTATCTTAAACCTTATTACATCTAACACTAACCTATTTTCTTGTAGCTTAGGTTTTCCTTTATTTATAGGTATGGATGAATGTTTGACACCAATAACCATTATAGCCTACAACAAGTGAGCTAGCATGACCTTTGATATCTCCTTTTGGCAAAATCAACATACTACAAAATTTGCATCAATTTGTGAAACAAAATATAGATTTCTTATGTTATACCAGTTATGATCCATGGTGGCCTATATTCTTCTTATTATCTCATGTGGCCTTAAGCAATTTATTGTAAGCACATGTATTCTTTAAATTGTTTTCTTATGCTCTTAGAGTTGTTCTTATAGGATGAAGCCTAAAGTTATCACAAGGGTGTAATTCATCATAGTAGTGAATCACCATGTGATCTTGATATAGGAGATTTGGTTAGCTTATCCAACTATGCCAAGAATTCTTACCTCACATCACCTCCATTACCCCTCTTGAGTCATAATCCCATAGCCAAATTACAACCTTCCTTAACCTAATAATAATAAAGACCTATGTTTGATAGTCATGCATTGTGGTCATGTGAGATTTCCTTTGACATACTCCATCATCAAGCTTGTTGAATGTAACACATCTCATTCAAGGAGAAAACAAAATAAAATTTGGCTTTGGCAATGAAACCCAATGAAGGTTTTTGTCACATCCCCATTCCCAAATGATGTGGTTGCCTAATGAAGATGGTGTCTCTTTATAACAAATGTTATTGTTATCCTAACAAGACTTGAAAGGATAGTTGTGATTAAGACCTAAAAGGGCATGTTGTAATAACAGACATGTCTCTTGAGGTAACCTTTAGGGGTTTGAATGAAGGCATTTATACCTAGGGTTAGAGGTTGTGTTAGCATGGGAATGGTAGAGCCAGTATAGGCAAGTCATGGGGTGATAGAGTTGATATATGCAAGTCATAGGAAGCTGGGTGAAGTGGGGCAGGAAGTGGACTAGCCATTCCTTCTAGCTAGGTTATAGGCCTAACCATGCTAGTAGTGCTAGATTTCCTCTAAGGGATAGATGCCAAAGGAAGAAAACCCTAAGGAACACTCTCAGAGCACGATTCAGATTCACTTTTCCATAT
The DNA here is from genome assembly GCA_015680685.1 of Gnetum montanum. NCBI lineage: Eukaryota > Viridiplantae > Streptophyta > Gnetopsida > Gnetales > Gnetaceae > Gnetum > Gnetum montanum. The sequence goes on from MNCI01008800.1 coordinate 1,235,787, forward strand.
TAATAAAGCATTCTTTTCTTTCTTTTTCTACATTTTTCCTATTATTTCCTTTATACATAATGCTAAATATCACTTATATTTCGCATTGGTATATTTTATTTGTATGCATAATGTCTAATATGTTGTATATTTGATGTTTGCCATGACATCCAGGGATGGGATGTCACAATTGGTATTAGAGCAAACCATGACCCAAAGGGTCATTTAGAACCATGGATCAACTACAACATGAATCTGATGATGAACCTTGAAGCCATAACATAGGGAAAGCCATTGATCATCATTGGATGTACCATATATTTGTGATGCAAGTGAAAGGATACCTTTCCATTGACTTCAAAAACAATGGATCAGGCATCTAGATCCTAGTAACCAACAAAATTTCTTTCATGGATATCATTAACCAATGAAGATTTAATGACATCTCATGAAAATTCATCAATTACAATAGATGTTGGTAAGATAATGATACATCGGTCTAGGTAACTCTTACCCATCTTGATACTATAATTGTTAATAGATTAGGGCTATTGTTAAATTTCTTCCAAGAAAGTTAGTAACCATGACCTAAATTGATTTTGTTTTATTGAAATTCACTATCCAAGTAATCTAGAAGATTCCAAGTTACCATATGTTAGTCTAGAAATGTCAATCCAACAAAATAGGCTAGTTTGGTCATTTTAAATCTTGAAAAATCAACTTCATTTTTGAACCCTAAAACTATGTCCAATGCATAGTACTTGTCAAGATGATTCCAACAGTACAAATTTTGTCTCAATTGAACTTACGATTTGAGAGATATTGATGTTTAAAGTTTTTTGTTATATGTGCATTAAAATAATATTAAGTTATTAATTTATTATTTGAACAAAAAAAAATTAGGATTGAGAATCAACTCAAAATTATCATTTACCCATACTGAACCCTTACCCTATCATTGGCTGAACCACCACGTTAATCGTCGAGGCAAGGTGGAATAAAATAATAATAAAAAGTTTAAAAAATTTAAATTTTTTTAAAATGGGAGGTAATGGGTTCAAACCCCAAACCCTTACATTTAAAATCCATTTAAAAAAAATATAATTTCATTATATATATTAAAAATATTTGGTTGTGCCTGTGGCTAGCTGCAACCAAGCCACTAGCAGACCATGACCAGGCCATGGCAAGGCCTACAACCAACCATGGCCAAGTCTATGGATAGCCATAGCCAACCATGAAAAGGCTACAACAAGCTGCAGTTAGTCACAGTTGCTAAATCTAGCCCTTGGGGTTAGCCCCCAAGGGAAAACAAAAGAAAACCATGCCACATGCCTTTGTTGCCACCACTGGTGTGCCTTTGCCACTGTGCCTCTACCACCACTTGTTGTTTATGCTTTTGCCACCACCGCATAGCCTCTATCAATTGCCTATGCCACTCACTACCATCTACACCTATTTTTACTACCGTTTGCCGTAATCACCTGTGTAGGCCTGTGTAAGTCACCAACTAAAACCCTTGCTTCTAGAATTAGCTGAAACCCTCGCCATGTTTTTTGTTGCCGCTTGCCATTTTTTCTAGCACCTACATTGCTACCATGAACTGCACCACATGCCAACTACCATCACCATAATCACTACTACATATGCCTCCTACCTTCCACTACTACCGCACCACCACTATTTCCTGCATTACCTAAATAGTCTACTACCTTGCACTATGTAGCCTTGAACACCCATGCCTTGCTACCTATAATCATGCCTACCATGCTACATTGCATTGTGTCTTGCCTCTTGCACTATTGATCATTGCCTCCTACACTATCCATCATTTCCTTCCACACTATCCATCATTTCCTCATGTGTTGCCCATCACTACCTTCCATGTTGTCCATCACTACCTTCCATGCCACATATCACTGCCTTTCATGCCATCCATCACTGCTTCCCATGCACCTATCACTACCTCCCATGCTATTCATCAATACCTCCCATGTTGCCCATCATGGTCTCTTATTCCATCCATCACTGCCTCCCATGTTTCCCATCATTGCCTCTTGTTCCATCAATCACTACCTCCCATGTCATCCATAATTACCTCTAGTGCCATCGCATGAACCTTGAAACAAAACGTCACCATGACCATTGCTGCCATTCACAATGAAACAAAAAATTCTCCATTATATGATGGAAAATTTTCAATTGTCCATCAATTGACAAAAAAATTTGAAATTCCCATCAATTAACGAAAAATTCAAATTTTTATCATTAAAATGTTAGTTTAAAATTAGGAGCCTACAAAAATAGTTTCCAAAATTAGAATGTGACGTGGTGGTAGCAACAGAGATAAAAATTCCACAATTAAGCATACTTGCTCTAGAGTAGAACTAAGATGGGTGATCTCTTGGGAAGTCTCGTTTTTCACACCAAAGTACTTAAAGTTTAGAAGCCATAACTTTTGATTTTGAAAACATTTTTTAACAAACGAAGAGTTGTTTCTTATATATTTCAACTTTCAGACCTAATGGTAAAGTCAAATCCATCCGAAGGAACCCCAAAAATTAGTTTTTTCTCCTTGCCCAATATAGCACCTCAAGATCCTCAAAAGTTTAATTTTGGCATCACTCAAGCATATGATGTCTATTTTCAACATATGAATAGTCATTTCTAACATTTTTTACCATTCGAAACTTAATGGTGAGGTTAGATTTATCATTTGAGCATTCTATAATTCAATGATATTATAAACTTAACCTTTTAGGCTTTAAGATTTATTGAATAACCCTTGCAGATAGTCTTAAGATCACTATGGCATGTTATTAGTTACACTGTCAAAGTCAATGTTCTCAAGGGGGTAGAAAAGGTTATCAAAAATAATATAGTTAAATATTACTAAAAATTAGGTAATGTAATTATATATTACTAAAATTAGATAATATAATTATAAAAATAGATAATATAGTTATTCATTTGATGTAGTTATTATTAGTCAATGTATTAGTTAATGATTAGTTGATGTATTAGTTAAAGAATTAGTTTAAGAAATAGAACAATCTTCGATTATCAAGAAAAAGGGTATATTAATTCATCTTGATATCAAAACATAGGGAAAAATGACACAGAGACATAAAATCTTGTTTCAACAAGGAGTATGATACTCATGAAGAGAAATGATCTAGACAAGAATCCAAGAATAGGAATGAAATTTGCAACATACAACATGCTTGCAAGATCCCTAGTGAGTGAGAAATAATATCTGCTATGTCCATCATGGGCCTTGGATTGGCATGAATATCAATACCCATGCATTTTAGTAGAATTACAAGATTTGGATGTTGATGTCTTGTGCTTACAAGAAGTCTTACCATGGGAATTTCTATATCAATTCCAACTAGATTTGGAAAAGATGGAATACAAAGTTATTTATAAGCAAAAAGGTTCTTGTGGAAGTTCTTCTTTTGAGATGTACAAATTAGCATATTGTAGGAATTATAACATGGATGTTTGTGTGATATTTTATAAAGAAGCCAAGTTTGAATTGGTACAAAGATTTGAATGGAGTTTAGAAAATATGATTTTTGAAATTCTAGAACTTCAAGTGATGGGAAAGAAAGAACAATCAAGATTTTGAAAAAATCACATAGCCCTGGTAGTGATTCTAAAAGTTCATCTATCAAGAATATGTGTATGCATGGTTAACACACATTTAATTGCCAAACCAACATGTTCAGATGTTAGACTTTGTTAAGGAGCATACTTGATTAAGCAAATAGAAGAAAGTTTGAAGAAGAAGTTATTCCTAAGTTGTATCGATTCAGCTCCATTTATTCTTTGTGAAGACTTTAATGCAAAATTTGGAAGTAGTTTTTATCAATTCTTAAAATATGGATCTGTAAAGAAATATTTGGAAGATGAACTTAACTTGAAGAAGATGTTTCCATCAATTCAACATGCAATTCCATTAGCCAGTGCATATTCTACTTTGAATCTTTAGTAGATAAATTAGATTATAGAATTTAGGAATAGATGATGTTAATGGATAGAACTCATCAAGAATTGTAGTTTACAAATTACTCTGCAATGAGTAATGAAGATGGGTCAACAACATTCTTCATGGAGACTTTGGATTATATTGGTATAATGTTTGATTCCTTCAAGTTACCTAGTTACTAGAGTTGATTTGTAAAGAAGAAGTTGAGACGAATTAAGATCAAGCCTTGCCATCTTAAACAAGACTATCTAATCATATACCACTTATGGTAGAATTATAATTAGTCCCATTAGTTCATAAGGTTGATTAAGATCAAGAAGTATCTCACTCTTACTTTTATTTGATGATCTTATTATATTATTCATTGTTCAATTTATATTTCAGTTAGATTAATAAAATATCTAAGGAAATGCAAGTTGGAAATAAAGAATTTTCCCTACCTTCACTTGGATAACTAGATATGAGTTGCACATTGTATGACCCTGGTTAGAACTAGTGATTGTGTTGGTGACCGTTTGGGACGCAACTGCCAACGAGTGTCCTCAAACAGGATTTAGGTGCCTGCTGGTCTTTGGCAATACCAAGGCCCAAATACCTCCAAATCAACTCAGTAGTTAATGTGAGTATGTGTGTGTGCTGTTGCGGCGTGTGGTTGTGTAAAATGTAACAATTGCGTTGTGTGTGAACTACAAATGACTTACTTGAAAGAGATTCAGCCAACTTTGCCAAGTACTGTGAGTTCTTGAAAATTTCCTATTTTGTTCAATTGCCTAGTCTACGCGGTCCTTATAATACCTACTTGTAACAAATAAAATTTTGCAAAAACATTTGAGCACAACTCCGCAATCTACTCCTAATTTTCCCCAGAGAAAGAGATAGTTCCACAAGAAAACTAGAAATAGAGCAAGATTCGATGGAAATA
>MNCI01008800.1:1241709-1281579 GCA_015680685.1 Gnetum montanum
AAAAAGTAACTAGAGCTACTCTATCATAAGCTAGAGAGATATCTACAATTGATACACCATTTTCTTTTGGCTCTAGATAAACCCTCATGCCAACATTCCCAATTGCAATGTCATTATCCCTTGATTTTCAAAACATTCAATTCAGCAATATTTTCATTTCTATTCCAACTTCATGGTTAATTAACTGTTGCAGAATTCTTTACAAGAAAGAACATAATCCTCCTTGAACAGTTTCAGTTCATTAGGATTTTGTACCTCACCATTTGCAAATAAGTCCACCTGTTCCATGAAATGGTAAAAATGTGCCAACATTTCTGCCCCCTTTAAAAGCTTAAAGAAATTTATGCAGCCTCATTTTGAAATTGAACTGTAATGAAGCTTTTATTAAACTTTTACATCTGAATTGATAAATATTTTTGGAGGAAAATTCCCATCAAACATAAGGTTTCATGGTATAAAAACCTCATTCCTAACAAAACAACAAACTGTACATTATTAAGTTCTTTGTTCGTGGACTATTCTTGAGATGGGAAGAGAATGGGGAAGATTACACTGGTAGGAATCCTCATATCTCTAACCCTCTCATCTTATTTCTCAAGTGAATCTTCATTTTCTTGGAGTGTACAAATTTTGTTTTCAACATCTCCTTTTTCAACCATCCTACTTCTTCCATATTAAGTAATGTTATCCATCATGAAAGGTTCACTATATATGTATACTTGATTCAGTTCTCCTTTCCAAGATAGCCACATGTGAGAATAATCTGTTGATATGTAACCTGATAAACTCTTGCTCCAACTTCTACTTAATAAAAGACTATGTGAATCTGGTATGTCTGCCACTTGAATAGTTACTCTACTTCTAATGCGAGGTTTAGAAGAAATTTCCAATAGGACATTTGGTAATTGACCCACAATATTTACTCTACTTTTATCCACTTGAACAATATTTTTGTTTGATTTTTTAGGAATCAAACCAAGTTTCTTACATATAGACAATGGCATTATAGTAGATGTGGCTCCAGAATCAACCAAAAAATTATGTAAGTATTTATCCTTTAATTTCATTGTCAAGAGAAAAGGAGGAGCTTCCTTGTCATATGAAGTCTTTAGTTTCTCATCATTGTTAGACACATAACTTAACTCTAATTCTCTAACTCTCCTTTTTCCTTTAATGAATTCTAAAGCCCTTCTTTGCTGATCTCCAATTTGAAGAAATTGATAAAAGCTAATATTGGCCTTGACATGTTTAAGGTCTTCTATCAAATCATATTCTCCATCACCAATAAAACTTGATCTCTTTATCCATTTATTAAAAGACTGATTTGGAGTGCTTTGCTCCACTTGATTGTCTTTACCTTTATTCTTATCCTTTCTACTTGGCTCAAAAGCTTTTCTCTTAGTAGATGGATCAGTAATAACATTTGGGGGTCTAGAAGTAGTTAGTCTTTCCTTAGATCGAAGACTATATCCATTTTCCTCATTGTTATTACATTCTTCATCTGAAGACATATCTTCTTCAGAACTTGATAGAGAAGAAGTATCACTAGATCCATTGCTAGAAGATTTACTTGCATAATGAACACTAGATAACTCATTATCAGATTCAATATCAAGAAAGTTGGACATAATAAGATCACTTTCATCCTCATCTTCTACTAACTTAGTGTCTTGATGTTTATGCTTTCTATTTTTCCTTTCTTCCTTGATATTAACTCTTGCCAATGCTTTTTCAAGCTTCACTATTTTGTTAGACATATCTCTCATTAATTGTCCTTTTTCAGATCCTACTCTTTCATGTTCTTGCTCTATCTTAACATGAGATGGACCTGGTAAAGCTTTAAATTGAGCAAAATCTTGCATAGGAATCATAACTCTTTCTTCTCTTTTTTGAATTGCAATATTTTCTTCAGGATTCAAGTTCAACTATTTTTCTAACTGTATAGCTTCACTAAAGTAGTCATTTAGTGTAGTTAAGTTTGGAGTTCTCCTTAACCAAATTGAAATGTTGGGGTTGACAGCCTTAAGATAAGTTTCTTTAAGCATTTCTTCTGATGGCCTATATTGTCTTTGAAAGAGTCCACAAATTCGTTGAAACTTGATGTTAAAATCTCTAATTGACTCTTTAACTCCTTGCTTAGCTTGTATTAGCCCACAGTATAGTTGTTGTTGATCTAATTGATTACCAAACTGGGCTAAGAAAAGATTCTTCATGTCATCCCAACTTGTAATACTATTACTTGGTAAGTTTGAATACCAAATCTGAGCCATATCCTTTAGATTTGATACAAACAACCTACAAGCTTGATCTTGATGTTGAATATTTGCATGAGCTAAAGCTAACTCAAACATGTGAATATATTCTTCAGCTAAATAAGCTTTTCCAGGAATAAAAGGCTCAGGCAAATATTTGTAAACTACCTTAGGAATATCATTGTAGTTTTGAAATCCTAATGGTGTAACTCCTTGCCAAGGATTTGCCATCCTATTCCTTTGAAATGTTGAACTCTTAGACTTTCTAGATCTTCTCTTACGAATTGACAAACCAGAGATAATGGGTGATCTTCTTGATCTTCTAGTTTTCACTCCACTACTTGTTCCCAATTCAAAAACTTTCTTTTGTTCTTCTTCTGATGAAGAATCAGTCTTAGAATCTAGAATATCTTTTGAAACTTTGAAACTTTCCAAACTATCAAATTTCTTGGTCATGAACTGAAAATAGTATCTAATTCTTAAGCCTTACAAATAATTGTTGATGTACTAAAAGTATAAGGCTTATGAACCTAGAGGCTTAATTTTCAGCCCTCCTTCTAGCGCCAAAAGAACTGTTGGCGACCGTTTGGGACGCGACCGCCAACGAGTGTCCTCGAACAGGATTTAGGTGCCTGCTGGTCTCTGGCAACACCAAGGCCCAGATACCTCCAAATAACTCAGTAGTTAATGTGAGTATGTGTGTGTGCTGTTGCGGCGTGCGGTTGTGTGCAATGTAACGATTGCGTGTGTGTGAAATACAAATGACTTACTTTAAGAGATTCAGCCAACTTTATCAAGTACTGTGAGTTATTGAGAGTTTCCTATTTTGTTCAAACTACCTAGTCTATGCGGTCCCTATAATACCTGCTTGTAACAAGTAAAATTTTGCATAAACATTTGAGCACAACTCCGCAAATCTACTCCTAATTTTCCCCAGAGAGAGATATATAGTTCCACAAGAAAACTAGAAATAGAGCAAGATTCAAAGGAAATAGACAGAAAGAAAAGAAAGCAGATTTGTGTGGACCTCAAATATTTAAACAAGGTAAAATGACACGAGTAAACACTTCGCAATAAAGCTATTCCAAATTCAATATCTATGAATTGTTCAAACTTCCAAGACTCAAACAAGCAATATCTTCAAGACAATCCTACTGTACTACCAAAAATTGCTGCGTAAACTACCATGTACGAGACTCCATTTTGGCTAGACAGTAGATGTCAACGATTGCATTTAAACAGAACCTTTAAAAGACTTGACAATTTCTGATTGAAATAACACGGAAAATCACTCTAAAGATAAAAAGAAGCTATTCTGGTCCCATCAAAATACCAAAGATTTTCTGAACCCTCTCGACTACCAAATTGTTCCACGGCGTGACTACAAACAGAGGCTCTCTTCCAACAATCCAATAGCAGTTCCCAAACGTTGCACAATAACGAAATTTACTACTAAAATGCTCTCAAGGCTTTTTGAACACAAGCGCTTCTATGGCAAAATTTTAACAGAAATTCCTATTGGGCAACAAGAACAATAAGAGCAATCTAAAAATCCCAAAATTACTTGCCAAGAATGATACTACCTAAACCACTAGCTAAGCAATTTAAACAAAAAAAAAAATGAAATGCATAACTCACAGGACCATGACAAAGAGGCTGAAATCTTTATTCTAGCAAGCCATCTTGCAAACAATCTTCTTTACAAATCTTCCAAGTGTGATGATGATGCTCCTTCTTGATGTGTGATGATCTTTCCTCCTTGACCCTTGAAGCCTATTTATAGGATTCCAAGGTAGGTAGGGAAGTTACATTTTCAAAAATATCTTAAAAATATCTCACCTAACTTCTCTCCCAAGTAACTTGGCCAACCAATTAGGAGATTACTTGGCCAACAAGTTAGGAGGTTACTTGCCCAACAAGTTAGGTAAGTTACAACAACTTTGGGTGGTTTCAACCACAAAAGAGATAAAAATGCTGCATCTGACACGTGTCCCATGTAGTTGCCAAGTGTCTTCATGCAGTTGCCAAGTGTCTTCATGTAGTTGCCAAGTGTCTTCATGCAGTTGCCAAGTGTCTTCATGTAGTTGCCAAGTGTCTTCATGCAGTTGCCAAGTGTCTTCATTCATTTGCCAAGTGTCTTCATTTAGTTGCCAAGTGTTCACCATGGAGAGAAACAAGTTGCAGTTGACACGTGTCCCATTTAGTTGACAAGTGGCCATTGTGGAGATAAAGAGGTTGTAGTTGACAAGTGGCCTTTGTGGTGGTTATAACCACCATTTCAATTGACAAGTGTTCAATTCTCATAGGACTTTGAACAATTGTTGCATAAATTCCCTTTTTAAATCAATATTATATTTTATTGTTATTTATATCATAGTAGTAAAGATAATAACCATGGATTTGATGCATGGGTTGATATATAAATATATGTATGCGTATACAACCGAATGCATAAGTGGAGTTGTACTCTCACATTTTAATTTGTGGCACCTCGAATGTAATCCCAGTTATATCAAGGCCGATTCCATATTCATCTTCTCTGCACTTTATTACAGAAAAAGTAACTAGAGCTACTCTATCATAAGCTAGAGAGATATCTACAATTGATACACCATTTTCTTTTGACTCTAGATAAACCCTCATGCCAACATTCCCAATTGCAATGTCATTATCCCTTGATTTTCAAAACATTCAATTCAGCAACATTTTCATTTCTATTCCAACTTCATGGTTAATTAACTGTTGCAGAATTCTTTACAAGAAAGAACATAATCCTCCTTGAACAGTTTCAGTTCATTAGGATTCTGTACCTCACCATTTGCAAATAAGTCCACCTGTTCCATGAAATGGTAAAAATGTGCCAACAGATTGGTAGTTGGTAGATCTTTAATTCACTCTTATCATTATCTTGGAAAATGAAGTAAGTATTAAGAAAGAAATACTTAAATTTCCATACATTTTTCTCACATATATTTTTTTTGTAGGATAAGCAAGAAATAACTTCAAGTTCAAAGAAAAAATCAAATTATTGGAGCATAGAATTATGAAAGAAAGCATTGGAACTAGAAGAAGATAGAGAACATGGATTTGTTCAAGGATGAAAAAAACCTAAGGGGGGTAGATTGTCACATCCCCATTCCCAAATGATGTGGTTTCCTAATGAAAACGTTGTCTCTTCATAACAAATGTTATTGTTATCTTAACACGACCTAAAAGGGTAGTTTTCATTAAGACCAAAAAGGGCATGTTGTAATAATGGATGTGTCTCTTGAGTTAACCTTTGGGGGTTTGACCGAAGGCATTTATACTCGGGGTTAGAGGTCATGCCAACATGGGAATGGTAGAGCTAGTACAGGCAAGTCATGGGGTGATAGAGCTAGTATAGGCAAGTCACAGGAAGCTGAGTGAAGCAAGATAGAAAGTGGATTGGCCATCCCTTCTAGCCAAGTTATAGGCCTAACCATGGTGGTAGTGCTAAATTACCTCTAAGGGATAGATGCCAAAGGAAGAAAACCCTAAGGAACACTCTAAAAGCATGATGCAGATTCACTTTTCCATATCAATAAAGCATTCTTTTCTTTCTTTTTCTACATTTTTCTTATTATTTCCTTTATACATAATGTTGAATATCACTTATATTTTTCATTCATATATTTTATTTGTATGCATAATTTCTAATATGTCATATATTTGATGTTTGCCATGACATCTAGGGATGGAATGTCATAGTTTTACCCCTTGAAAAAATAAAAAAGAAATGGAGAAAAAAATTATTGAGAAAGAAAATATTCCAATGAGCCTAATGTACAATCAATGGCTTCAAACAAACAAAGGAGCTTGATTGCTAAAGAAGCTCAAGAGTGGAGTGCTGCTTCCTCTAACACATTATCGAGTAACTAGTAGTTCAAATAGAAAGCATGATGACCTCATCGATTAGCAAGCATTTCACTATCATATTATAGCCATGATGTTAACATTTGAAATTCTTTGTTAACTCATGTAACCATTCCTTGATAGCCAATATAGCCTTTATCTCATCTCAAACTTATAACATTCCATCATGACTTTATTTCACCATTGCAAGCACTTTTGGGCATGGTTTCTATAGTTGTAGAGTCAAGTGTGAAGAGGGAGAATTTGTGATGATCCCATGATGGTGTTTTGCATTCTTTGTTGATGCCTCTTTAGTCAATCCTTAAGAAATTAACAAAATAGGAACCAAGGAAACACCTCAAAAACAAATTCATGTTGCAATGCGAAGCCTAGGACCAAAACCTCTTATTGCAATTTGGTGGAAATGTAAAGGTAGGTACAATTGCCTTATTTTTCCCAAAAATCTTACATTATGGCCTTGGAATGATGGAAATGAAGGTAGTTTTCAATGTAAATATTAACGTATGTAGTCCACATTGGAGATCTCATGCATCCAAGCTTGTGGAGACTAGAAATTACTTCACAAGCCATAAATGCATTGTATCTCAGCTTGTGAAAGCTATAATATCCATGTATTCTAGCTTTTGGAGATTAAAAGTGCTTCAAAACCTACAAAATTTGATATTTTCATCTCACACATTGGGCATGGTAGTTCAACACACTAAGTAACATGTGAGATTTGGGCTTTAATCCCACATGCTAAGCATTGCAGTTCCACATGCTAAGTAGTGTGAGGGGGTAGGAAATTCACTATAATTACTCACATGTTACAAAAATATGCTTTGAACATGGTAAAATATATTAAAAATTTGGCAGCAATCATGGTAGAATTAACCAGTGACAAATCAAGATCTCCATAGTCTATTTAAATGAAAATTTAACTCATTGTAAGGACTTTTTGGAACATATTACATTTGGCTGAGGTGGAGACTTTTGAAGTAGTGCAGCTAGCCAAGAGTTCACAACTATTCATCCCTAACATAGAGCATTAGAAGTAAGGAGTTTTTTTATTATAGATAAAATTGGGAAACTAGTATAGAACATTGCACATAACAAACCCTACTAGTCTGCATCAGGAGCACAATCATTTCTTAGGAAACCTTGATCTATAATTTCCTTTAAACTCATTCTTGCATTATTGAAATTAATATAAGAGTTGCATAAATTTTCATTTATCAAATATTATTCTCCTATCTTCCTTGTTCTCAGATCATGTGCTGTATTTTCATTTCATCATAATTTTCTCTTCATTTTTACATTAATCAGTAATAGATTTCTAATTTCCTAAGTGATTGAAAAGACTGTTCAGGGTGCTCTGGATTCTTTTTAAGGCCCATGGATTTGCAAGTAAAACTATTCAACATGGAAATTTTTGGCTCTCCAACACTAAATGTTTTTGTCGCAATAGTGCATAGTTTGATGGATCAAGAAATGTATGAAGTGTAGCTAGACTTTATGGAATCCCTAAGTTCCTATAACAACTAAATAAGTGAGGTAGCAAAGCTTACTTAATGCTTTTTTAATCCTTCTAGGAGAGAGAAAATAAATTAAGGAACATGATGGAATGAGTTTTGGTTTTGTTATTATAACAATAGTTGCTACTAATCATGATGATGTGTAGGTTAAACTTCCTACAATTGTGCTAGGCTTGAAGGAGAAATTTCCCAAGGTGTTTAAGGGGGAATTGGATGAATTGCCATAAATGAGGAATGCACAACATCAGATTGACTTCATTCCTGGTGCTACCATTCCAAATGAGAGATTTTATTAAATGGTACTAAATTAGAGGGCTGAATTGCAAAGGCAAGTAAAGGATTTAATTGCAAATGGTTTCATAAGGAAATTCATTTCACCTTATGTAGTTTTAGTGGTGCTAGTACTAAAGAAGAACAATGATGAATAGAGGATGTGCATTGATTCTAGGACAATGAATAGGATAATAGTGAGGTACAAGTTTCTTATTCCAAGGATGGATGATCCTTGACATCCTTACCAATGTAGATATTTTTAGCAAAACTGATTTGAAGAGTGATTGCCATCAAATTAGAATTAGGTTTATAGGTGAATGGAAGATAACTTTCAAAACATTGGATGAATTTTTTGAGTGATTGGTGATGCCATTTGAGCTCATGAATGCACTTTCTACATTCATGAGGTGGATGCATGATGCATTGAAGGAATTAACTGGTAAGTGCTATATTGTCTTTTTTGATGATATTTTGGTGTATATCTCTAATGAGGAAGAGCACTTGGATCACTTGAGGATGATGTGTCTTAAGTTGGAGGAGGCACAATTGGTGATCAATGTGAAGAAAAGTCATTTCTTCAAAAGGGAAATCATAATAACCAAATTTGGATGGAAGCTACAAAGGTAAAGGCTATTAGGAATTGACCAACTCATAAGAATGTTGGGAAGGTAAGATCATTCCTTGATTTAGTATGTTTTTATAGATAGTTCATCAAAAATTATAGTGGTATTTCATGGTCTATGTTTGCTTTGTTGAAGAAAAATAAAGATTTTAGGTGAGATAATAAAACCCAAGGGAGATTTAACTTATTAAAAGAAGAAATTACCAATGAACCAGTGCTTGAAATTCTAGATTTTTAGAAGCTTTTTTAGGTGGAAATGGATGCAAGTGGACTTGGCATTTGTAGGGTAATTTCACAAAAAGGTAGATCTCTTGCCCTCTTTCTAGAAACTTTGAATGATTCAAGGAAAAAATATAGCATATATGAGAAGCATTTGTACATTATTCTTAAAGAAATCAAACATTGGAGGCATTACTTGTTGCCCAAGAAGCTCACTTTAGTGACAAACCACTAGGCATTTCAATTTCTTAACTCACAAAAGAAGTTGAGTGAAAAGCACATGAAGTGGGTTGCACAGTTATAGAAGATCAATTTTGTGTTGAAGCATAAAGTGAAAAAGCCAATGTGATGGTTGATGCATTATTGAGGGTGCATGCAATTAATTTCAACATACGTCATGTGGTAGGTATGGATTAATTTACATCTTTGTATAAGCATGATGATGATTTTGGATAGGTTTAGAGGAGCCTCAAAGATCCATTAATGAGTAGGATAGACTAGTGAAGGGACTATCATATTCAAGATCAACTATAATTTAAAAATGGAAAGGTATGTATTCCTAATTATGATTTTAGGAAAAATATTTTATTTGAAAAGAATTATAGTAGAATGGTAAGTTACATGGGTGGGGATAAAACATTAGAACTTGTGGGTAGCAATATTTTTGGCTTGGTATGATGATGAGATAGCCAAAATTCTAAGGCTAGATTATTCTCATTATAGAAGTATCACCTCATCTGTGAGTAACTTGTGAGTTGTATCCATGGAGAAATGTTCCATAGTTATAGAAATCATCAAGACATAGAATAATTAGGATTAAATCCAATCAAGTCCCATACTTAAGACTTTCACTCTTAAGAAAAATCATAAATCATAACCCTAAATTCTAATCTTAAGTTCAAGAATGATAATTAATGATTAAATCAAATTGAAATCATAAAGTACAAACATGGATCGTAAAGATCACAAGGGATGTATCATCTAATCTATGATCTTGCCTTACTATTTCCATGAGCTAGAAACCTCAACAGCTTGCCAGTGGACTCTAATGATCTATACTTACTACAAGGTTCAATGGAATTTCACTTGGAAATTGGTTAAGAAAAATTAAGAATTTTGATTTCAACTTGACATGGGTTCTTCTAGGTATTGACTCTCCTCTATTGGGTGCATTGCTCTCCTATTTATATTGGAAGAGCTTACATCATAATTAGGGAAAGACATTAAAATAAAGATATCAATATCCATTGAAGGAATGAATAAGGATAGATGCAAGTCTATATTGGTATCAATCTGTATTGCACTAGTGATGTTCTTCTATGGTCAGTTTGTATCATGCCTATAGTGTAAATTGATATCCTGATTCCATGGTGAGGTGCACCTCCCTTTTTTTAGATGATATCAATCTTTATTGTAGATGCTATGAAAATTGATATGATTTAGGTCAATCCTCATTAATTTGGACAAAGTGTATTGATATAGTTTTCTTTAGAATATATCAAAATTCTCAATACTAAATATTTTTGTCAATAATTGTTGATCCCATGATATCTTATGATAACACAAGCTTAAAAAGCAGCTAGTCCTTATTACTTTGCATCAATGAAATCGATGCACTTCGATATGATGAAATAAAAAAAATAAAAATTAGATAAGTTTTATTATCAAAATTAGGGCATTTAAAGATTTAACATAGCCTCCTATAAGCTTTTGGCCAGTGCCTATCCAACAAAGATGATAATATTCAAATAAAGAAAGATCCATTCTATCTTAACATGCTTATTTATATCAACAAAAACCCTACCTCTTATTCCCAACATAATGACCAAACTTTTACTAGCTAGAACTAAAGAAATATTGCTGGATGAAAATAGCTTTTTCTTCAAATAGAAATAATAATAAAATTTCCCATGATCTTGAAAAATTAAGCATTCATCCATTCCACATATTTAATATAACATGTAGATAAAAAAATGGAATAGTACTGCATCATAAATCAAACAAAATATTCACATTGTTACCAAATTTGAAATTGTAACCATTCCCTATCCACGATCCAATTTATCATAAAATGAAATTAATTACATAACACTAAAAAATAGAACTTGTCCTTACCAACCAAAATTGGCTCAATGGCCATAAAAAATAGAAAAAAAATAAAATGAACTTCATCAGAGGATCAAGCCTCGGATCCTCCCTCTAGTGCCATGTCCTCCTCAAAGTAGGAGGGTTTAGCTCCCTTATCATCATCTCAAATTTGAGGGTGAGGATTCTTCTCAATGTTCGCTACATTTCTATCCATGACTATGAGAGTGGAGCTTACCTTCTCCAGTACTCTATCTCTCACTAGATAGACTTAACCTCCTATAGCTAGGCTCACATCTCATCTCTAAATTCTCAAACTTCATTGATCTTTGGTACTAATGAACAACCTGGGTCATCTGATTCCTTAATGAAGGGACCAACCTTGGCATAGATTTTAAGGAATCATGTGAAGGTGTCCTCTTCTAATATCAAAAGGTGTACCTTCATACCTATCTAGGGCTCTACCATCCCCAACTTCCTCAAAATGGCTAAAATAAGAAATAGAAAGCAAAGTTTGAGTACATCATCATTGTAGTGATACATCATGTATCTGATTGGAAGGTACAAAAAATTTACTTCATCATCAAACTTTAGAGCCTTCATTACTTAGAGGGCTAGGCTCAAGACGTATGTGGAATGGTGGTAGGGAGTAATCTTCAACCTTTCATTCCTTGGAGTCTGAAAAATGACAAGAAAGTTGAAAATGTAGAAATTATGGTCAATTTTATCACTAAAACCTATTCTTATCTTGTCTTGATGCTCAATGGTGGATCACTTAGCCATTTATACTACTACTTGTACACAAAAATTGTTGAAAAGGAAAAAAATATCTTTATCTAATCCTAGAATGGGAAAGTAGCATAACTAAAAAGATATGCTTACCGGGCATAAGGAGGAAGGTGCTATGTGTGACATGGACTCCTACTATACCACTGTGATTCCTTAGGTAATGGAAGACTAGTGTAGGTAGAGAAGTAGTTAGAGAAGTGATGGTTGGATAAGCCTTAATCACCATAAAAATGTGCAGTGATGGGAGAAGGTTTTGCAAGGATAATATCTATTTCTACGAATGGTGGATTATTATAACAAGGCCACTGCCTTACTATTTTCTTTTATTTTTTCTCTTTTTTTATCATATCAATATTCACCAAAGAATCTATGTAGTTTGATATTGATTAGATCAAACTACATCATGATTGTGATGAAGATCAATATAATTGTTCTAGACTCTCAAAATATTAAATTTCATCATGGTTGCATTATTTAGATGCAAATTTTTTGTGAAAAAATTTTAATTTATTAATCTACCTCGATATGCTCAACATGGATTGACATCACTATATATTAACTTATCAAAGTTCATCACGACCGCACTATTCAGATGTGAAATTTTTGGAAAAAATTTTACTGTATTGATCCACATTGATCAAATTGACATGGATCAATATCCCCATGTATTAATATATCAATTTGAATTGATATAATCAATATGTTAATTGATATCCTAAACATAGATATACCCTTATTGATTTGAGTTGCATGGATCGATATACTTTAGTTGGATTTATCACAATACATTGATAACACGATATCTATTGATACGATTGCATTGTAAAGGTTTCTTTTTCTTTTAGGGCATCTAAGTACATGGATTCTATGATGTCCCTTGATAAAATAATCTAATTAATCATGTGTTATCACTCACTTCAATATAAATTGATATTAAGAAAATAAGTTTATTAGCTAATTTATTTATAAAAATTACTTTCTTTTTCACTTATTATCATGAAATCTTATTATTAAGGTAGGAATTCACATATAACTTGATTAGGAAGACCCTTCCTAGGATTACATGGGCTAAACTTCTCCTCACAAGGTATACTTCATTTGTTGGAAGGATAACTTACAAACTCAAGGTCTCTACCTTTCCTAAGTTTTAAGTGTCCGAGATGCATTTCTTCCAACAAACTCATTTTATAACTTGCTATTGAATTAGCTTCCATGTTGGTTGTACCCTACTATCCTATGAAATTAGAGTTGCTTATCCCTCCTAATTAATATAGGGCATGTCCCATCCTATGTTAATTAGTTGAATTATTTTTATTGGGAAATTATACTCAAAATAGACCAAAAATTAAAAATGCTATAAGTTTTATATATTCTTTCTATATATAAGACACTAGTAAGATTTTATCTTTCAATAATTAGTATCCATAATGGTTTGCCATAGTAAGAATCTCAACCACTGAATCCTATGAAAGGAACATTGGGAAATAATTGAAGGGTCAAATAGTTTTAATTACCTATGAACATAATAGGTGGTAGCCTATAGGATAAGTGGGGAGATATAGGTGAAAATGGGAAAGTAATATAGGAATGATAAATACATTATATAATACATAAAAGAAACGTTTGTCAAACAACAGCCCATGAGATAAGAAGTAACACAAGCTAAGGGACTAAATGAGCTAAGTAAGATGAATGAGTAAAAATGATGGTCTCTATTAAAATACATTCTTAGATAAGTCAACCCACCTTGTACAATATCATATCCTAGCTTAAAGATGATGACATATGAAAGTATATTTAGAAATCATTGCTTCATCCATAAGCACTTTGCTCACAGAAGGGGGTTCATGTGGGATGTTTTAAATTATGAGCTTGTGAGCATTGCCCCAACTATAAGGTTCTTGTGGGAGTGTGGCTCTAGTCAAGATTGAAGGTTCTTGTAGAAACATGTTTCCTCTTTCTATTTTTTTTTTAATCTTAAAAAAACAATAACTATATTTAGCCTTCTTCAACCATGAGATTCTTGTGGGAGCCAAATTTCTTTTGTATTTTTTATTTGAATGGGCTACTCACAAGGATGTTGATTAATTTTCAAATGCTTTTACCATCTTAGATGCTAGACCCAATACAACACATCCTTTCTTCCTTATTGACTTATACAAGTAGGTAATTAATAGAACCATACATTGATAAGCATTAACCTAAACTTAGCTATTTCACCCTTATGACTTATGGAACTTATAACTAAGGAATATTATGTGAAAAGAAATAATAAATTTTATTATTAATAATTTATTTTTTATTAGTCTAAGGATTACCCTTATTTGGATTTTGGGCTAAAACTGACCTATTCCAAGGTATGGAGAGTTGTCCTTCTCCCTTGCATTCTAGACATGATGCTAATGAATTCTTTATAGTCCCAACTAATAACATAATTTCCTATTACTTAACTCTCTTAACTTATCCTCTTCTAGTTCCTCTATTTGGTGTTGATGGTAATTCTTAACTCTTTGGCCATTTACTAGGAGTATGGTAGATGGGTCTTCTATGAGGGCAATTAGGACACTTCCATTGCTATGGGGTTATATCATTAGGTATGGGCCTTCCCACCAAGTTGTTAATTTTCTTGGAAATTTTTGTAGTCGCATATTATATAATAAGACTTTATCACCCTATGAGAAATGTTTCTTAAGTATATTTTTATCATGCATACACTTCATTTGTTTCTTGATTATTCTTTTTTTACCAAGTGCATGTATATGTACTTTGTCAAGTTCATGTAATTGAGTCATTCAGGCTTAAAACCCAAGTGCCACACATTGTCCCACATGCTACCATAACATGTGGAACTAAGATGTATAGCATGTGAAATGAAAGACAAAATCCCACACATTGTCTCACACATTACCATAGCATGTGGAGCTAGAATGTGTATCGTGTAAGATAAAAAGATCATTTTTTGTAGCTTGTGAATAATTTTTAGCTCCCATAAGCTAGCGTAAATGGAATTTTTAGCTTATGGAGAATTTTTGACCTTCACAAGATGGAATATATGGGATTTTTAATGTGTGGAGCATTTTTAACCTTCATAAGTTAGAATACATGACATTTATAGCATGTGGGCTACAAATCTCCTTTTCTACATTAAAATATTTTCATAAATTCTCTCAATACAAGGCCATAAGATGGAATTTTTTTAAAAAAAATTAACTATCTCTACCTTTAGATCTTCATTAAATTACAACAAAAATCTTGGCTATGAGCCTTCACTTGCAATAGGAATTTTCCTTGAGATGTTTTTTTTGACCCATGTTTATTGATGTTTTGAGGATTGACCTAAGAGACATCAACAAAGAACATGAAACACCACCATAGGTTCATCACTAACATTCCCTCTTCATGCTTGATTTTGTAGCTATCAAATCATGCTAGGAAGTGCTCACAAATATAGTTATAATAGAATGTCAAGAGTTTGGGATGAAATAATGGCTATATTGAATATCAAAGAATGATGACATGGGATAACAAAGAATTCTAAATGTTAACATCATGGCTATGGTATGGCAGTGACATGCTTGCTAATTTGAAAAGGTCATCATGCTTTGCATTGAAAATTGCTAGTTACTCAATGATGTTTGGAGAACCAGCATAGGATAATAGGCATCTTTGGCAACTTGGCTCTCTCTCTTTTCTTTGAGAGAGCCATTGACTTACTTAACTTGAGATTACATTGGCCTTTTTTCTTTCTTGTCATTTTCTCATTTTCTTTTGAGGGAGTGAAGCCTTCATTGGGCTTTGTTTCCAAGGCTGAATTTTTGTTTTCTTACTAAATGATATGTGTTACATTTAGTGAGCCTAGGTGAAAGAGCATGTTGAAGGAGATGTTACATGGCCATGATGCATATATGTCAAACATTGGTTTTCATTATTAGCAAGGTAAGGAGGGTTGTAGTTTGTTTATGGGGTTATGGCTCAGGAGGGGTAACAGAGATGATGTAAGGTAAGTACTATTGACAAGATTGAAAAAGCTAACCAAATCTCATATATTGAGGTCACATGGTGATGCACCCTTTGCAATGAATCACATCCTTGTGATGACTCTAGGATCATCTTGCAAGCACAACTCCAAGGGGATAATCAAACAAGTTAAAATATGCATGTGTTTACAAAAGGTTATATATGGTTATAAGAAAATATAATTCATTATATGTTACAACTAGTGGAACATGAGCACTTTATTTTATGATTTGTAGATTCATACAATATTTGTAGTATTTTTGAAAGGCTAAAGAAAAGATAGAGGGTTGTGTAGGCTTACTTGTTGTAGGCTCCTAAAGTTGTCAACATCAATTATTCATCCAAAGTATGAGAAAAAGCAAAAAAAGGATACAAAAACATAGGTTAATGTTAGATGAAAGATGGTTTAAGATAGGAATGATTAACTGGGTTGTCTAGTTCATTTTCATTTATGTGTACCAACTTGAATGCTTTGTTGTCATAGGATTTGATGATCAAGAAAGGTCCTTCCCAATTGACTAAGAATTTATCTACATGTTCATAAATGACCTTAAGGATAATGTATCATTCCTTGACTTTCTACCTATTTAGATCGGGACAATGCTATTGTTTCTTCTTCTCTTGGTAGCACTCAATGTTGGTAAGCATTTGTATTCACTATTTCTCCATTTTTTCAAGCTCCATAGTACACATCTCCTTATTCTACTCATCACTAATGAAGTCAAATAGTGCTACCCTTAAGAATGGAACTTGCAATTAAAGAATCAAAACAAGTTTAGATTCATAAACTAGGCTATATGAGGTGGCTCTAGTTACAATTCCAAATATTTTTCTATAGGCCCATAATGCATATAAGAGTTGTTCATACCATTTACATTTGCATTTTCTTAACATTTTCTTTAGGAGATTTATGATGGCCTTGTTTCTGGCTTCAACTTGGCCATTAGCTTGTAGGTAGTAAGGTAATGGAAAAGAATGCTTAATGTTTAGTTGTTGACAACAGGTGTGCATTTCTTGGCTACTAAATTACGATCCATTATCTATAAAAATTATTAAAGATAGGTGATAATGAGATATGATGTTATCTAAGATAAACTTACAAGCTTGTTGCATTGTTGTTTTCCTTTAAGGAATAGCTTCATCACACTTTGTAAAATACTTAGTTGTGATGATGGTGAAGCTATGCCCTATAGAGGATTTAGGCATTATTAATCCAACTATGTTGATCCCCACTATTGGAATGAACATGTGATCTAAGTGTTGTGTAACTTAGTTGATGACGTGTATTAAGTTTCTATACCATTGATAGGTATCAAAAGTTTTAACCTTCTACAAGCAATCATTTTCCATATAGTACCAATAGTATTCTAAGCATTTGATCTTTGTGGCCATGGCTCAGGGTCCTATATGTCCTCCAAACATGCCATTGTGTACTTGCTTAAGGACTATGTGAGATTTGGTTTTGCCTAAGCATACTAATAATATACCATTATAGGACCTTTGAAATAATGTGTCATTAGCTATGATGATATATTATTTTGATATTTTTTGTATAGCATTATTTTAAGAGGTAGTTAGGTTCTGTAGAGGTTCATGATACATTAGGTAAAACTTAATGTTATCATATCACTCTTTTTGAGGAACATTGTCAATGGTGGCTATAGAGGCACCTTCAATGTTCTATGTGATGGGAAGAACATAGTTCTTCATCAAGGAAGGTAACTTGCTAAACACATCTCGTGTCATACTTAGGACTAAGGTTATGATGAAATCAACTAAGGTGTTCTCAATTTGGAGAATGTGTTGGATACCAACATCTATAAATTGTAGCAAGAGTGTTTTGACTAGAGCATAGTACAATTGTAAATGTTTAGCCTTACATGCATAGACATTGGTCACTTGGTTAACCACTAGCTCTGAATCACCTTTTATCATCAAATGTTAATTCATAGGTTATGAGCTACCATCATTCCTCTGATTAATAATCCTTTGTATTTTACTATATTGTTAGTGCATGGGAATTAGAAACCATAAATGAAAGGTTAGATCTCACCAAAGGGTAGTGTTATGATAATAGAAGTACTTGCTCCATGGAAAGTTGAAGATATGTTAAAGTGCATGATGATCACATATCCTTTTGGTACCTTGTTGATAGTGTTGACATGCTCATCAAGGAATTCAATGATTAATAGCTCTGTTATCCTTAACTAGGGAAGTTGTGAGTTACGTGGCTATAGCTTAACCTTTCATTGAGGCTTGGGAGATGTAATGTAGGTTAAAAAAAGATGTTATGGCCTTCCATTAGGCTATATGGATACTCTCATATATGTTGGTTATTATGGCTCTCAGTAAGCTATCTTTGCATATGATATTGACTTAGCTCCTAAAAAGGTAGTGTCTCCACTTCTTCAAAGTGAAGACCAGGGCTAGCTAGTGCTTCTCAACCTCATAGTATTAGGTCTCATAAGCCACTAATGCATTGCTTAAGTAGTAGAAAGGTAACTCTACTCCATCATCTAATTTTTTATAAAGAATAGAGGCTATGAAAGTTTTAGAGATTGCAAGGTAGATGTAGAATGATTTATCTTTCTAAGAGGGATACATGGTAGTCAATTAGGCCAAATCTTCCTTAATTTTTTCAAAGGCTTCTTAGCATTGGCTAGTCCACTCATAGTGAACTCCATTCTTAAGCAAGCATTGCATAGGTTGTAGCTTATTCATGAGCCTCAAGATGAACCTATGGATAAATTGCAATCTATCTTGTAAACCTTGTAATTCCTTAAGGTTGCTATGTGGGTAGAGGTTGGCTATGATCTTAACCTTATTAGGATTGACATGTATTCCTATCCTGGACATTATGAAACCAAGCATTTTACCCATTTTGATGTCAAAGGCACACTTTTTAGGATTAACTTGAAGCTCATACTTTAGGCAATGTTGAAGCATTAGGTTTAGGTCATGTGCATGGTCATTGGCTATTTTGGATTTGATGGCTATATCATCAACATAATCATTAAGTAACCCTAGCATGTAGTCACTAAAATAATAGGTCATGACTCATTAATAGGTTACTTCTACATTCTTTAGACCAAACAACATCATCATGTAATAGAAGGTTGTCTAAGGGGTCATGAAGGTTGTGTATAGTTGATGCTCTAGGTTACTCATAACTTGGTTTCATCCTAGGAACCTATGCATGAAGGACAATAAGGCATGTCCAACTTTAGTATCGATAAGTTAATCAATACTAAGCAATGGAAAATCATCTTTAATAGTGGCCTTGTTGATGTTACAAAAATTGATACAAATACAAATACTCCAATTTTTCTTAGGGACTACCACTATGTTAGATACCCAATTTTCATAATCAATGACATGGATGAAACCAACTTGGTAAAGCTTCATGATCTTATCACAAACTACCAAGGCCAAATCTAGTCTAACCTTGTATACCTTTTCCTTAATCAGTTTGATACTAGGGCCAAGTATGATATTGTGTTGCACTAAATATGGATCAAGCACCAACATATCCTTGTATGATCAAGCAAAGGCTTTAACGTTATCATGAAGGACCTTGGTGATGTCTTGGGCTATCTAGGGTTCTAGTGAGGAACTTAATTTTAGAGTTTTCTCCTTAGTATTATGGGGTTGTAATGGGAATTTCAAATAGAAAGTCCTTAGTGATGTCTATGGCCTCCAGGTCAAGAATTTTAACTATGTACTTAGGCCATTCAAGGGATTTCTCTATTGAGGCTATGTGGTCAAATAGGATTTAGGCATTCTAAGCCAATTGATTGTTCAACATTACTGCAAAGTTCATTCAAGTTTAAGGGTAGGTCAAATTATGCCCATGTATCTATGATTTAGTCCTGCATGTCAATAAAAGTACATTAACTAACATATGTATTACATACTTGTCAAATAATGTTAAAATAATGCAAAATATTACAATAATGAAGCATAACATAGCTAAATAGGATTAACATGGAGTGGAACAAGGTAAAATGGGGCTTAAGTAAGGTCATAACATGGTGGATTAAGGCTAAAGAAGGTAGATTGAGGTGCCACAAGGTGGAATAGGGGTGAAATGATGCCAAATGGTATAGAATAAGGGCCAAATGAAGGTCAATACCATGCCATAATGATGCCAAATGGGGTCAACTAAGGCTTTAATGCTACCAAATGATGTCAATTGAAACAAAATGATGTCAAATGATGAAGAAATGAAGCTAATGAGGTCAAATGATGTTAAGATAGGATAAAAGGATGCCAAATGATGGTTAAAATGGTAAATAATGATGAACAATGATGCCAGATGATGTGGAATGACACCAAATGATGGTAAAATTATACGAAATGATGTGAAATGATATCAAAATGATACCAAATTATGCAAATGATATTGAGTGGAGTCAAGATCATGCAAAATGATGTTGAATGGTGTCAAATGACACCAAATGATGGCAAAATGTTTACAAATGTTGTCAAATGATGCATAATGAGGTCAAACATGGTCAAAGGTGGACAACTATGATTGAAGAAGGGAAAAAGTGATTTTAAATAATAATATTTATTTTTTACTTGATTTTATGATCAAAGTAAAGAAAACATTAGTAAAAATAGGATGTAAATTATCAAATTAAGTATAAATTAAAAAAGGTTATAAACTATTAAAATTAGCAAAAATCTAGTAAAAAATTCATAAATTATTAAAATAAGAAAAAATCTTATAAAAAAGATCATAAATTATTAGAATAAGCATAAATATTGTAAAAATAAGGAAAGATTTTATGTAAACTACTAGAATAAATAAAAATGTAATGAAAATAATTAAAGTAGGT
The DNA here is from genome assembly GCA_015680685.1 of Gnetum montanum. Taxonomy (NCBI): domain Eukaryota; kingdom Viridiplantae; phylum Streptophyta; class Gnetopsida; order Gnetales; family Gnetaceae; genus Gnetum; species Gnetum montanum. Next base: position 1,262,216 of record MNCI01008800.1, read on the forward strand.
AAAAAAACTCATGTAAACTACTTGTAAACTGCTTAGAGGCTGGATTTTTGCTATCAAACAATTTTTTAAAATTAAAGTATGAAATTTGCACCATGTGGATAGTCTAGACTACCACCACAACATGTGGGGACCCAAATCCATAGTTTGGGAAGAATTATGGCCAAGTTTGAGGCTTGTTTGACTTGATTTAAACACATCTCAGCTATGCTAGACTAGTGTGAGTCTTATTTAATTGTTTTGGACTCTACATAAGCAAGTTTGAGTAAATATTTGACTTGTTAGAACCCCACATGCTACCTTTCATGTTGCCACAACATGTGGGACTAAGTGCCTTAGCATGTGGGACTAGGGCCTAGTTTGTAGAGCTTGTAAGGGTTAAATATTTAGTTAGTTATTCCATCCTAGGGCTTGTGGGACTCACTAGGAAAGTTATGGATAATTCTAGACATGGTGGATCTTTTCAAAAATCTGACATACTGCCTCACACACTGCCACAACATGTGGGATAGGGTTCCTAGTTTGTGAGATGAGGTTTGATAGTTTACAAGGGTTTTTGATTAGATTTTTAATGTTTTAGGCTTCCATGGTAGTATCTAAGATTTATGAGAAGATCTACAGTTTTTTCAACCATCTTGAGTAAAGTTTGATGTGTGTTGAGCAAGTTTAGCAATTTCTAGGATCTCACATGTGATCCCACACACTATCACAACATGTGAAACATGTGTGGATAGCATGTGAGATCAAGATCTAGCTTCATTATCTTATTAAGATTATATTTTTTCTTAGCATTTCATTCCAATTGTTGTGGAGTCTACCAAACATATGAAGAGCAATTTTGGACTTGCTATTTATTAGTGAGAGGCTCACACATTGTTCAACATGTTGCCATAGCATGTGGGATAGGTGCTCCAGATTGTGAGACTTATCCATGTCATGTTTAATGGATTTTAAGTTTATTTTTTATCTCTTCTAGCTTCTAGGGCAACGTTTGAGCTATGACAAGAGTTCTATGGTTCATTTGGTAATTTTGGGCAAGGAATGAACAATACTGATGGGATTAAGGTTTGTGAGGGCTTCACATTCTACCCCACATGCTAAAATAATGTATGGAGGGTTAAACTTCAGTGTGTGAACATCTATGCTCCAATCTTTAGTAATTTTGGATGATTTTTATACACTAGAAATTTTCCAATTTTTCTAGGTCTTCCAAGTTCCACCAAGTGGCATACGAATAAGTTTGGCAAGGAAGAAAGCTAGTGTATGCTTCACATGATACCATAGTATGTGTGATAGGATTCCACAACATTTGGAGACCCTACTACTAAATCCCAATGTGTGGGATTGCTTGGTATTCTTGCCCAAGTCCCATGGTGCCCACCCATGTTCTAACTACCTTTAGAAGTCAAATCCTAAGTAAAACTTAGCATACAAGGGCTAAATCTTGATCTGTTGTCATTATAAAACATGGTGAATATAGTTTCTAGTGTATAGTAGTTTCATTGGTAGCCTATAAGTATTAAAAGAGGATTCTCAGCATCAAAACCTAGTGTATGAACCTATTTCTAGCTTGATTTTATAAGCACAATGTATAAGAGCTGGATTCAATGGTTAATACCCAAACACCCAACACTTAATAGTAATTCTTGCATCTATCCATCCTTGAGAATAATGTGATTATAGCAAAGGTAAGAATTTGGGCTTCTATTGATAACAACACAAGATAAAACATTCAAATTTTGGTAATTATGGGAAGGAAGATGGGATTAACAAGCTAGAATCTAGTATTGAATGATGTAGAGGAGGTAGTATGAATGATATTCAAGCTCTTGAATCCTTATATAAGTGAAGGATCTTCATTGAGAACTACTAGGTACCCATCTTCTACCCTTTTTCCTATTTTGTCCAAATTGTAGGAACATTTTTCAACCTCTAGGCTTACTTTGGTAGAAATTTTTTGTTCCTTCTATGCTGAATGCAAGGCTTAGGTTGTACGATTATGATTAAATTGAAATTTGGATATTAGGGCATGTTTTAACTAAGATTTGATTTTTCCCAAGCTTGTTTATAGCATTTTTGCCCAATTCTAGTTAAATTTGGCCAAATTTTAACATTTTTTCTAGCCTTTGTGTAATGTAAATTTTGATTTTAGGCTTCATAGAACTATTATATAGGTCTTCTAGTTGTGCTAGAGGTGGAATCAAGATTTTCAAAATCTTTATGAGGTTTCTTCCAACTGAGTGCATATTTTTTTTTGCTTATTTTTACAAAACTCTACAATTTTTCTAGTTTTTCAATAGAGGGGTCCTAGATGAAGTTTGAAATTTTTAGAAGTTTTTACAAATTTTTCCCAATTGCTTTACTATAGTCATTTTTTTGTAAATTGGGGTTTTTTTGGTAAACATTCTATACAATTCCTGGTTGAAGTTTGATTTTTCTATAGTTGTTGGTGTAGCATTGGAGTTGATTTGTATTACCTTAAGCCTATTCTTAGTGTTTGAAGTTAAAAATGATTTTTTAGAATTTTTTGAAGATTTTTTGCCAACCATGGGAGCTTTGTTGATTGATTGTAGTTTTGATGCTAATTTTCAAGCTTCTTTGGCCAATACTGATAGTTTAGAACACTTAAACTTAGGTTTTTTCTATTGTGAGAATTTTTTCCTAATGGTATGACTAGTGTATGGTATGTTTTGGGGTTATTTGAATAGCATATAAGAGGTTTTGAGGTTTTTAAGTAGATTAGATGGCAACCTATGGGCTTTAACATTCATAAAAGCTCATGTTTTTCACTACCACCTTCCCTACATCCTCACAATTCCTAGTGTATAGGTTCTAGTTGGATAATTTTATAATTTTTTCTTGCAAATATTCACATATGAGACTTCTAAATTATCAATTTTGGCCTTCTAGCTTCATTAGGACTTAGTTTCATATCAACTATTTCTAGTAATTCTTATTTTAGGGCATCTCATGTACACTATTAATTGAAATTCCAAACTATTTTGTTTTTATGTTAACTACTTGTTAAGATGTCAAAATGCTAAATTTTGATTCATGTTGAAGTTGAAGTGATACAGTTAGTTATTTTCTGAGAATATTTAGCACCAACACTATCATTCTAGAGGTTATTTTTGCTTTAATTTTGGTAGATTTTATTTTAAGGATTCTATGGTTTCTTATGGCTATGGTTGTATGTCTTGGCTATGTACAGGGCATTTCTAAAGCCCATCTTGATTGTTGTGGAGCTAGTAGAGATCCTTTGTTGCATTGGGATGGCCACACAAAAGAGTCTAAACCAAGATATGAGCATTAACAAATGTACTTAGATATGGTTTAGACTTGGTGGAAGAGAATTCTTGGCATACTCACTCTACAACTACAATGTGATTTTGTGATCATACTTGGTAGTAGATCTTACCTTCGTCATCACAAAGATCCTTGTGAAAGGGTCTGCTACCTACATACTATACTTCATAGTGGATGATCATGACACTCAAAGAGACATAGAGCATAGTGGGAGCTTATTTTTAGTAGAGGTTAGATGGTTATCCCAAATCTGGGAAATATGTATGTATTTGTAATATAATTTTGACAATACCTTCATGATAGGGCATAGGATAAATGCACTCTTTCAAAATCCTCTAGGAACCATCTACCTACTAGAACCATAAGTATAGTTCTAAATTTTTATATTTGTTTATTTTTGGCTTTAAGGTTGTTTGGTTCTAATTTTTTTGATGCTTCATTTTTTGGAGGTATAGAATATATCCCATGGGATTGATGAGGAATGACAAAACCTTATCTATGGCTCGTACAACCTTAGAAGAATTCAAGCCAGGTGAGGTCATGAAAGTGCAAGTGCTCAATTAGCTCAAAGCTAAGCTTAGTAGATATTGTATGTGGTATTCTCATGTATACAAAACAAGTTTAGCCATCAATCATGCAAATAAATGATGGGCCCCTGTAGAATTAGGAGCACATTTACTAGCTTAACCTAAATTTAAATCTTTACCTAAGTTGAGTGAGTAAAATTTGTCTAAGAATGGTTAATATTTTTGGTATTTTGCTTTTCTAGTTTTTTAATTTTTTTTTGGTTTTTTATGTTTTCGGATTGTCTACAATGTAAGAGCTTACCAAGCTATCTATGTTGTGTTGTAGATTTTGAATGTGGTTCTACTATCGATGTGATCATTTTAGATCATGTTGAGGAGAAAATTTAGCGGACTTATCACAGGAATGATTGGTAAATAAGGCTCTTGCAATGGTCCAACAGAATATCATTTACTCAAGTTTGTTTAACCTATTCATGCTACGCAGTCCATTGATGTCAGTGATCAAGATGTTGCATGTGGTTTACTCTTTTGATGAGAATATCACCAAATTCATCATCCATGTTAATGCTCATCCTGTGATTTTGAGCATTAATGAGTCCATGATTAGCAATCTATTTGGCATACCTTCTAGTGATGTTAAGATAGCTATTAAAATAGGAAAGGAATGGAGCCATATAGAGGAAATTAAGGCTTGGCTAAACTCCTCTATTGATGGTATGTTAACTTTTAGTAAGTGTAAAGATGAGGAAGCTAATGAGACCTATCCTCTCTTTTGTTTTAGAGCCTTTACCATGTTGGTATCATAGAAGAAAACCATAGGGGTTCAATAGAATTGGATAATGAAAAAGGTGTTAAATGATGGTACTAGGTTTGATTTGGCTACCTTCTTGGTTACTATCTATAGGATGAAATCCAAAAAAATTTGCAACAACCTTGATTCTATATGTTATATGCATTACATGTCCTTTGTTGCCTATATTAGATAGTTCATAGAGTTCTTGGTGGTTAGGAGGAATGAAAAGTGGATGGCTTGTGATGCATTTCAAGTTTTCAAACCCTGGGCTCATCACATTGTTCTAGTGATGTGTGCCAAAGACCCACTCATGAAGGAGGTTGGAGCATCACTATCAATTACCACTAAGAGTTTTAAGTGGTGTACATTGTTGTTCCCTTGACAACATAGGAGTTGAATCCTATGCTACATGTGATAATGCAAGAAGGGCCAAGAAGGAACACACAAAAGATAATGGCATAGCTAGAGAAAAGATGAAGAGTCCATAGGCTAAAGAAAATATTCTCATTGTTAGCAGCCATCATGTAAGAAGATATCCATTAAGTTTAAGAAGGCCAATCAAAATGTTGAAGGTATATACATTTTTTTTATATTTTATATTTTTAGTTTTTAATTTTTTTCTTTGGTTATAGTTTTTGCCTATATTTTGTTGTTGAAAATGTTTACTAACTTGTTCTATTTTTTGGCTTTGATTAATCATAGGGAAGAAATAGTAGTTGGCTCTTTAAGTTGCCGTAGAGAAAAATCAATGACATTAGGAAGAGAAGAAATAAACATCCTAGGAAGCACTAGATCGTTTGGATTTCATCTTAGATGATTTTCCTTGAGAAGACAATCCTTTAATAGAATTTTCTAATGATCTTTCTAATGGGATTTTGGAGTTGTTTACATTTTTTTGTTTTAAATGTTATATTTTTTTGTTGCAAAGTATATTGATGATTAGTATTGTTGTAGTACATGATCCTTCTCTAGAAGCATCTACATCTATATTCTATCCCAAGCCTTAGTGGAGGCCCCAGATAAGTTAGGATTCATGTAAGAAATGGCATATGACATGATAGATATGTTACAATAGATAGCCCTTGATGTTGGTAAGAAGATCTAGAATATTTTTTTTGCATTTTTTATTTTTATATTTTATGTTTTTATGTTTTATGGCTATATGTTTTTCAATAGTTTTTACAATGTTTTGGATGTTTTTATTTTTCTTGTGTTTTTATCCATTGTAGTATGCGAAGTTAGATGGGATCCTATGTGTGACATCAATCTTGATGATATCCCTAAGCTACCTCTTGATGTGAAAAATTTTCCATGAAGATTATATGAAAGGACTACCAAGTATACTTTTTCTTGTGCAAAGACAACTTGGGAGACCCAACGCTCCAACGAGTTTCTATGGGAGAGCATTGTGGATTTAGAAAAGTAGATTAAAGAGTTGTCAAATGAAAGAAAGAGCCTTAGTTATTACAAAGAGTTTATAGAGGCTCATGTATCCAATAGAGACTCTTTGTGCACTAAGGAAATCAAGTGATCACACTACTAGAGTGTCATCCATAGCAAGGTTACTCTAGCCAAGAGCAACATTGAGAAGGACATGAAAATGGAGCTATTGATTCATACATCTAGAGATTGGAGGGATTATTATGCTTGGATGCTTGAGTGGGGGAAGAAAGATAAGGTACAAAAATGATAATATAATCTAGAAATGGAGACTTACTTGAAGTTGTGGCATGAGGAGGACATAGAGTGGTGAAAGCATGAGCTATTTGTGTAGGGGATAGACATAGAGGACATTTTTAGGATGTTTGTAGAATTGGTGGTGGTCATTGATTCTTCTAATTAGATCAATATTGCATCTGGAACAACTAGTATGGATGATCTTTCCCATGCTTCACATGATTGGATGAATATAGAGAGGAGAAAAATCTTAAAGGAAGTGGATTTGGAAGAAATTGAATGGGCTAATATGATAGAAGAATGAATTCGTCATAGGTTGGAGACTGGCCTCCAAAACTTCACTTTTGAAGACATTGCTCTAGAATCCCTTTAGTCACAAATATGTTTTAAATTTTTCTATGTTATATTTTTGTTTTGTATTTTTATATTTTAAGTTATGCTCCTTGGTCATCATGGTTATTAATTGTTTGCATGTTTTGATGTCTACAAGCCCCAGGTGATAGTGATGATGGAGTCAATGATAATGTTGAGGATGATGCTTCTCCTTTCCTATGAATTAGTTTTGACTATTATTGGACTACTGTTATTTTTTTTATAGTGTTATAGTTGTTTTTATCTGACTATCATACCTTGGAAGACTATGTATTACTTTTGTTGTTGTATGTTGTACAATGCAATGATGGCTATTGTACATTTATTTTTGATTACATGGCTATTATTTTGGTTTTAACTCTAAAATATTTTTTTGTTTTTTATGTTTTAAAATTTTTATATAATTTTATATTTTATATTTTTAATGTTGTTTTGTGATTTTTTAGTGAACTTAAATAATGAACATAAATCATAAATCAATGCAAAAACATGAAGGGTATATAGAAACATGGTAAACATAATGTAATAAAGTAAAAATTGTAAGGTGAAAAGGTAAAGATGTAAAAAAAGTGAAAATAATGCTACTAGTTAAACTGTGCAAGAAAAAGAAAAAAATGAGAAACATTTTTAATCATGCAAATGTTTTCCAACCTTCAAAATATTATAAAATTTATATGGTTTTTGTTATACAATCTTATATGTTTCATTTTCTTAGCTTATGATGTTGAATGAAAGTTGCCCCTACATTTTGTTTGTGGCCCTAGTGTTGTTGGTTTTGGTTTGGTTGATCTTATTGTGGCTTTTCACTTCATTTTTAGGTATAGGATTTTCTTCTTGAAACTCCACTTCAAACCCTTATTCTACATTAATATTGTTAACTAATAAGGCGACAACATTTTCCCTATGGATTATGATCTCACCTCTCTCGTAAGGTAGGTGGATTTATAAATAAATTGAGGAAGAGAATACATATAGTTTTAGCAACCAAGGCCTCCCTAGGATTAGGTTGAAACCTAGTATCTCTTCCACTACAAGGAAATTAGAAATTATGGAAAACTATTTTCTATCCATGAAGTCTAATGTGATCGATCCTTTCATAGTTACACATGATCCATAAAATGATTTGAGCACAAATGCAGAGGTATATTATATGTGTTCAACCAAGCCTAAGCACTCCATGATAGGAAAGAGAATAATGTTTGTGGCCATCCCATCATCTACATGTGTTTGATGAACCTTGTACTAATGCACTCTAATTGTTATAAAGAGAGAAGCCTTGGACACCTCATCATTTGTGAGGATTTGTTTTCACCTCACTATTTTGAAATGTTAAGTGGGTTGACTTCATTTCTTCCTAGGGTAAGGGTTGTACTATCACTGCATGGATAGAGTTCTCATTGGCTAGGATATCCTTGTTCATAGAAATAGAAGTTAGTATCTTAACTAGGGCTTCATGATGGGTATGGGAGGTCATAGCTAGATCATATAAGCTCAATGAAGTGTTTTTCTATTTTAATGAAAGATTAATATACTCAATGGTAAAGAGTAATTCTTTATCATTTTTTGTTGTCTTGTTGATTTTATTGGACTTGAACTCCTCCATTCTACCTAGAATATTGACCTCATGTTTTAGTGGTTATATTTCTAGCTCCTTTCCCTTCTTTTGTTTTGGGATGCTTTCCCTAGATTAGTTGGTAGATTAGCTAGTATGGCTGAGATTGGGGTAGGCTTCAGTGGACCTACCTCTTTTCATAAATTTGATTATTTAGTGTCCTTTTCGTTAGGCTTAGGAGCTAGCTTCTTGCATCTCTTTCGATGTGATTTCTTGTTATTTGGTTAGAAAGAGATTGAGGTATTGGCTACCATGGATGGACATTGGTCAACTTGGATCATAGGCTTATTGGTAGAGGGAGGGAACACTCTGATGAAAAATGGTTCTTTGGGAGGTGCTTGTAGTGGTATCCTTATGAAAAAAGGAGTTCTTTAACTAGTTGAAGTTGAAGCCCTTTCATTATAGGAAGGTACCTAAAACACGAATGGCTCCATAACAGGTTTAGGTTTGTCATGTATGTTGAAGGTTGCTATAGTTAATTGGTTATTACCTACATTAAGAGGGTCTTTGTATACTTGCATTAGCTAATTTTGGGACCTAAGTGAGTTAGAAGCATCTAGACTTATCTCTCCACTATTGATCATTTTCTACAAATCATCTTTTAGGACCAAGAAGAATTCTATATCATGGCTAGGTAGTTGCTGATAGTGAAAGGACCAGTCTAACTTGAAGTAGAATATTTAACAATCTCACATAGGTGATCATGCCTCTTATGAGTGTTCTTAGATTATTGCTTGTATTGAATGCAACTACACTTGAGACATTAATCAAGAAGATCAGATGGTTTCATAGGAAGCCTGGTATACTTAGACCTATCTTTTCTCTTAAATCATATGATGGGTTAGATGTGGAAGCACATGATGTTGATGGTTGGGGTGTAGTGGTAGGGGTCTTAGATTGTGTGTTCTTTGAACCCTAGGCAATTTTGGTTACTTTGGCCATATTTTCCATAGCTACATGTGGTTGTTTGCCCTTGTCCTTATCCCATTTGTTATGTTGATTCTTATAGGTTACATATGTAGGGTTTTTACTAGCTTTGACCATGTCTTCTATGTTCTTAACTTGAGAAAAGGCTTGGCTTAAGGACTAGAGATCTAAATAGCAGAGCTTAGACTTGATAAAATAATTAATCATCCCCTTGAAGATGGCCAAGAGGTGTATTTCAAAGATGGTTTTAGGTATCTTGTTAAGCGTGACATTCCATCATTGTATGAATTTTTGGATGGGCTCTCAAGGGGCTCTTATCTCATTTTCATGAGCTGATCAAGCATTGATTTAGGTTTTAAGTTGTACTTAAAAAGGTTAATGAATTGAGTTATCAAGTCATCTAAGGAAGAGATAGATCCTCTAAGTAGTGCCTAGTACTAGTTAGAAGCTTTTCTAGTCAAGGACATAGGAAAGACATGTAACATAGTGTGGGGTGAAGCCTATAGTAATAGATATTCCAAATAGAAGGTAATCAAATAAGCATTGGGATCACTTTCATCATTATATTTGGTGAAGTGAGGGATCGGTATCCCCAAGGAAAGGGTTATTTATAGAACATTGGGGCTAATTGGATCATCTTGATAAAAATTCCATGACTTTTATCATTTGCATGATGCTAGCCACAAGCTTTTTTAGCTTATTAGTGAGGCTTTGGATTAGTGGAAAAGCCTAATCCAAGATTTGAGGTAATCTCATAGGTTGTGTAGGTTACATAGCTAGCTACATGAGTGGTGGAATGGCTTGAGACTGGGAAATATATTGTGGCATCATATGAAAAAATTGTGTTTCCATTACTATAGTAGGTATAAGATGAAGAACAATGTTTGCACAAGGATTTGTGGGATAAAGAGAACAAAGAGTATGCAAGAAGTTTATGAGACTTGAGGTCTTGAAGAAGGTCATGCTGAGGTGATGAATGAAGGAGTTATGGGAGGTACACTCTCTAGTGGCCACATGGAATAGGGTTGGGTGGTAAATGGAAGAGATATGAACATGAATAAAAATTGGAAAACTAGTTGTTATGTTTTCTCCAGGAAGATAGAAGGTCTTACTTACATGTTTTACAAGGAGTTAATCATAAAGATAGGAATGGATGTATGAAAATTTTTCTTCCCTTGGGCCTCCACTATATAATAATCTCTAAACTTCTCATGATCATCCCAATCATGCTATAGGCTTGACTTCTTAATTATTGTGATTTTACCATTGTCATCTACTAGTTAGGTTGGCATGTGAATGTAAGCTTTAGAGAGCTCTATCCTATCGTATGGGAAAGGAATATATTCCTTTCCATTCTTATGGATAATCTCAAATTCATACTTGGAATCTAACTCCTAGTATAGAATGCAAAGGCACTCTTGGATATTTATGTAGATGAAGTTGTAATACTCTTAGGTAAGAGTAGCATGCACGGACTCACATCCTAAATGCCTAAGGGATTGTCTGCGCTTCATCATAGTTGGGTCCTTAGGGTCATAGATGTGGGTAGATTGTTAGTTGGTGGCCATAGCAATGATGTAATGTAGTAGGATGGTAGAGACAAAAGATATAAAATGTAATAGACCAATTAATTTTTCAACATGATAGAGGCTTCTATGATATTTGATATTTTACACAAGATACAAACTTGTAGTGTGTAAGACTCATAATGTGTGAGCATACAACATGTAAACCTCATAGAATGTGGGACTTATAGCATGTGAGGCTATAGCTTGTGGAGCTATTGCATATGGAGGTTGCATCCTATAGATTTTTAGGCTATAGCATATGAAGGTTGTAGCTTATAGCTTATGACACTATATTGTACAAACGTTGTAGTCTATAGCTTATGAAGCTATAGTGTTTGGAATGAGCATAGCCTATGAAGCTATAGCATATGATATGAATAGGCTTTGAACACATTGCAACTATAAAAGTAATTATTTTTTTAAATTTCATTTTAAATTTTTTCTAGTTGATGAGTAGCGATATCGGGTATGCTATATCACATCCGCCACGTGATATCGCATACGCGATATCGCATCTTGCCTCATATTCTATAAATAAGAGGTGGCACCCTTCGTTCCAGATAGTTAGACATAGACCGTTAGCCAAATTATTGCAGTTTTTTTATTCCAGAGTTAGAATTATTTCTGTGTGCCTACAATAAAAGTCATAGAGTGAATGGATCTTTATTCGAGCAATTTGTATCTGAGCACAATTTTGTGTACGGCAATAAAGATGAACTTTATGATAAACCTTGCAGCATACAGATTAAGCTAATTAGTAATTAATGATTATTTAATGCTTTCCTAGTAAATTGATATCTTTCTCAACCTTCAACCCCCTTAGTTAAATACGCTCAATACGACTGCTTTGAGCATGCATGTAGCACTTGGTAACGCAGTGACGATTAGCATTTGGTAATCCCAGCAGCATTGCACTAGTTCAAGATGTGTACGGAAAGTGGGAACGGATACTAGTGTTAGGAAAATTTAGAAATTAGTTAATGAATAGTTAATGTAAGTTGTTCACTTAGTTCTCTCTCCCTTTCCTTTATTAGTAGAAGACATAAAAAGACAAAAAGCTATAAAAATCATATACCTCAAGCTTACTTAACCATACAACCGTGAAAATACAAGTAAGTTTGGGAAGACAAAAATTGTTTAACCCTAAGTGTTCCATTAAGGCACGTAAGCACTTAGTCCTTGGAGTTCGACCGGATTGTGTGTGAAATGCTCATATTCGTATGGTTGAGTATAGGGGTACCTCACCACTCATCATTGGCTCCGTTGTTGGGGACTTAGTTGTTTGTGTGCTGCATAGAACATAGGAAATCATTCATATCATTGGAATGTTAGAATGAACCCTTAGGGTTAATCAAAGAAAGATAAGGCAACAGTACATCACACACTGAACAAGACAAAATGTCTTCTTCTTCACATAAGAGCACTTCACCGCCTAGGACTAACACAAGAGGCAGTTGGCGGCGTAATATACATAACCAAGATCCGCCAATTCCTCAACAGTTTTGTGTGGTCTATACTCATCCCGATGAGTATGTACCCAACTTTACCTTTATTCTCCACCAAGATGAACAACTGCATTGGAGAGACTTGGAGGGTAACATAGTGTTGCCTCCAGATTGATCAGTTTCCAACATGCTCCTTCGTGCTCTCCCACGAATAGGAATGCCAGTTTTATATGTAGAATATGTTGCATGCGATCATGACACAAGGGACTATCATCCCACAGAAGCGCAATGTCAAAGGGACTTACGACAAGAGAGATACCATACATCCTTGAAGGGTAAATGGCCCCATGATGCTTTGCACATTTTGAGTGAAATTGAGGATGGTGAACCTACTTCAATAGGTTCCCCATGAAATGATGTTCTTCCTCCTAACAATGGTCAAGAGGTGGTGTATCAGAACCTCCACTTCACTATCCATAACCCTAGTTCTGATACCCATGAACATGAAGTGTTCAACAAAGGAACATAAACACAGGATAAGGGTAGACATTATGATCATGATGACAATCAAGGCTGAGACCACAGAAGAGAAGGTAGAAAACACCATCATGGCAATGATTCTCCTTCTTCTTCACCTTCATCATCACCTTTACTCTCTCCTTCAGTGTTCAGACGTAGTCATAGGGAAACCAATCATGAGTATAAGGGAAAAAAAGTGAAAAACATCAACAAGACAATCGAGAACAAGGACGAGGGCACTCTAAGGAATCAAGGCATAGAAGAAGGGAGAGTAGGGAACCACGTAGACACCATAGACTCTATGAACGAGATGATTGTGAAGAACCCCTACTCACAACTAGAAGCATGCTAGATATAACGAAGGCCAGAAGAGTTCCAACAAGGCATAAAAAGGATAGTAGGATCAAGAGGCTAGACATGAACAACATCCCACGATTTGAAGGGGGATATAACGCTGATCCTCAAAATCATTTACAAGTATTCCACAATGGATGTTCCTTGTAGACCATACAAAATGAATGGAAAAAATTGAAGTTGTTCCCAAGGACACTAGTGAAAGAAGCTGAAAGCTAGTACCTATCCTTAGAACTGAAATCCATTCAGAGGTGGAGTACAATGTCAGAACTATTCAATGAGAAGTACCAAATGTACTCCTAAGTGTCTAACCTATAGAAGAAAATACAAGGATGGAAGCAAGGAAATCATGAACTCTTGATGCTACCATGGGCCACTATTACACACTATTACATCGTTGCCCTGGCCATGGTTATTCGCAACAGGAACAACTACACTATCTCGTGGATGGACTTAGGCATGAAACAAGAAGAACCCTTGGGACGTATGCCCAAGGAAGGTTATCAGAGCTTAGGTCTCATTAAATTCATAGATTTCTAGAGAAAGTAGCTAAAGAAGAAGGTGAGCTACAAAAAAAAGAAAGTATGAAAGAATACAACAGAGATCCTTCTCTCCAAAAAAGGGGAGTGAGATTTTTTGAGGAGGAAGAAGAGTCACCACTCGAAGAGATGGTGAATAGGAAAAATTTTCCTTTCCAAAAGTTAACAATAGAAATATTGACAAAGGTAGACTAAATGTGGGACTCCTTGGATAGTAAGTTTGAAACTGTTCTTAAAATTGTAGAGGAGTCTAGGGAGCGAGGTAGTGACCGTGACAAAAAGAAAAAGAGAGAAGTGGAGAATGCATGTAACAAGGGAAAGGGTAAAATGGCCATCACAGAAGAGGTTGTGGATTTAGACATAGAAAATGATGGGGGGATGCGAGATATGCCAATATGACTATCCTAAGGGATGTTGCTCAGTGATCTCACATCTACAAGAGTCTGGGATGTATGCACTCAACCCACAACTAAATAAACGGAAAATGCCTCGACAGTTACCTTATCCCCAAGGTAACCCAAGGTAGTTCCACCAACCTTCAACATATTATCCAAGTGGAACTCTACCACAACCTGTTGAGTAACATTAATAGTGGCAATACCCAAAATCATGGGGGATGCCACTGCCAAAGCAACAATACCCCTACTAGCAACCTCACCTATATGGCTACTACGTGCAGCATCCAATCTCTCCACATGACTCTGTTAGTCATGTTACACCACAACCTCACTACCAAGCTAATGAGTATTATAGAACTTCTCCTAGGGAAGATAACTCACAAACATACCATCCTTCAAATCCATTCACAGCTCTCACATCAATAGCTCCATTACCACCCGCTCCAACAATGCAAGGGGAACTCCCTACTCAACCGCAACAACGTAATTCCACAAGGGTTGTAAATCCTCAACCCGCTATTGGTTCTAACAATCATATGAAGAAAATACCTTTCTTTAGAGCCAATAGTTCAACCAAGCCCTTACAACCACAAGCGATTGAACCTTTGAACACCTTCCCATCAAATAAGGCTTCAGAGCTCCCTTCGAACAAAGCACTGAGCTCAACACATACGGTTATGTTAACACATGCTGTAACTGACTGGATCAAGGTTGGCCACCTTCCTAGGAAATTCTCTAATCTTGAAAGCCCTCTAATCTATCTCCAAATCATTAGGAATGAGCCATGCAAAGCTCTTCTAGATTCAAGTTCCAGAGTCAACTTAATATCACCAAAAATGTACAAAGCTTGGAACCTTCCTCCATTAAGGAAGAGAAATATTTGCCTAGAGTTGGATGACCATTCCATCACTATTCCCTTGGAATTGATGGAGGACTTTGTCACCACTGTGTGTGGGTGGTTGTACCCAGTTGATTTCCTAGTGATACAAGTGAATAATGGTAAAGGGGACTTCCCAATAATAATGGGAAGGGCATGGCTAAGTACTATAGATGCATGCATAGGAATCCGTGATCTTTCCCTGGAAATATCTAAGGAGAACACTTTTGGAAAGATCGAGACGAAAAAGGTTCCATGCATCACATACAGTGATACAGGGTGAAATCGCGTGTAGAGTTCATGGGTTGTGCAAAGTTTAGCATTGCCTGCATGCAACTGGTGTGCACAAGACATTAATATACAAAAGTTCCTGTATGCAACAGCCACAGAATAAGAAGATACCCAGTGGCTGATAGCTGGTCAAGAGAGCAACTCACTAACGTGCATGGAACTAATTGAGGGAATAACTTGTGCTTACATCGAAAGCATAGAGGCACTAGAGCAAGTCCGTTGCCAACTTCCAAGCATTAACCCTAAAAACATCAACTGGCAGAAGTTGGAAATTACTGAAAAATTCAAACAAGAGTCCTGATAGGAGAATATTAGTCAATCTGCATAGACCAAACACCTCCATGAATTTAGAATAGTCAGTGCACATAATACCTCTGAGAAGGGATGACCCTGCTCACTATTTCAGATCTCCTCCTTCCAACTCAGTCATGGGGGAGATGGCCACCTCTGCTAACTATTTGAGGCCATTAGTTCCTTTTTAAGTTTTTCTTACACATTTTTTTTACAAATTTCATTAACTTTTCTTATTTTTGTTTTGCAACATTGTTTATACTTTTTCATTTCTTTATGTGACTATTTTTTTTGTTTTGTTTTTGTTTTTTTTTTTTGTTCTTGTTTTTGTCTTTGTTTGTTATTTTTGTTTTTTTAAATTTGTCACCTAATAAGTGCTCCTGATGGTGGCATGAACTATATTCTATTGATTGCTAATGTTTGGTTTTTACCTTTGAGTTATAATGTTGATACTAAGGTATGGTTCTTTTGATATAATAGGCAATGAGTCCACATCATCCATGCATCCATAAATTTCTATGGTCTCTCTTGGCTTGGAATTGTACAGTCCCTTTCTTTAATAATAAAACTATTAACAAATTGGTGATTAGGCATTTCTTAAACTAAGGAAGGACTCAAGGACTGAAAAGGGTGTGATTTCAAAGGGATTTGATGCATTTGTGCTGGCTATTCTCTTGGGTGCTTGGATGTTTTCTTCTTGAGTTTTCTTTACCATTCTGACGTTGCTCCATTATTGGGAAGCTAAGCCAATAAAACAAAGCCTTTGCATGGTGTGGTTCTCACGTAAAAAAAATAGTGAGAATTCAAAGCACACCCCTTAGAAAAAATAATTATTTGGTCTACAAGTGCTGGTTATGGAACTAAACAGACACATTCCCTCTAACTAAGGCCCTTTCTCGCTTCCTCCTTTTCCCTTTCTCGTTTCCTTGGAATGGTGGTGACTCTTTGGAGGAAGCATTCTTATTACTACAAGTGGATGGATTGGCCAAATGTATTCATACGAAGTCACTGGATGTGGATTGTTTGAGGCTAGATTTGGAATGAGATCTACTCAGTCACATTAACCATACATACACAAGGGACTGTACACCACCTTGTTCTTGGGACTCCATTCCATTCTCTTCTCCTCATCCTTCTTTCTCCATTTTCCACCTCATTTCTGGTTGTATTAGTAGTTTATATTTTGGTTATTGCATTGTTTTCTTTTTGGTGAATTCTTGTGGTTAAGACTTTAACTCTTACTTCCAAATGACATTTTCAGAGCCTACGGACTCTTTGAATGTGGGATTGTTAGGGCATCAAGGGCATGAGCCTGCTTTGGGGAGGACCCACTAGCATTCCTATTTGGTGCACCAGTTAACTTCTTTTCCTTAAACATTTCTGCAATCAACATTTCTTTTATTCATTTCCATCTCTAACATCCATTTTATCGGCATTGTCATTGTTTCTTTTTCTCCATCTTTCATATTCCTTATATTTTTCCATTCTATCGCTACCAGAGGATCACTCTTAGTCATGGGGGCCTTGGTCCAATTTTTTCAATTTTCCTAACCCCTACACCTTGGGTAGTCACCAGTGTTATATCTCTAGAATTCGTATTAGCTATATCACAACTCAGCCAAGGGACCTTACACTGAGGCAAGGTATCAACTGTATTGTAATTTACTTATCCTTACTCATATGTGACTGTGTTGTGTGTGCAGATGATAATCATATAGCAATGGATTGGACCTAGAGGAAATACTCAGGATGGATTGGTGCTGGAACAGTTGTGCAAGGAACAAGACTGATGGCACTGTTATAGATGGATAATAGAAGGTGCAATCTTAGCATCGGTAGCAACACGTCTTGTTCTTTTCTCTCTCTCTCTTCTCTCTCAGCTACCAAATAAGGCTGGATGTCAATTGTATAGAGTGTTCATTCTTGTAGTCATGAACACTAATATTGTCATGTATGATTGATCCATTCACACATCATCCCATTCACCATTAGTTCTCATTCAAGCCAATAATCCCATACCTTCCCAATATTTTGTAACGAACTCGAGGATGAGTTTTCATTCAGTCATGGGGGTATGATGAGCTATGATATGGCATACGCGTTATTGCATATGCTATATCGCATCTTGTCTCATCTTCTATGAATAAGAGACAGTGCCCTTGGTTCTAGATAGTTAGACTTAGACCCTTAGCTAGATTCTTGTAGTTTTGTTATTACAGAGTTAGAATTATTTCTGTGTGCTCGCAGTAAGAGTCATAGAGTGAACGCATCTTTATTCGAGTAATTTGTACCCAAGCACAATTTCATGTATGACAATAAAGATGAATTTTATGATAAACCTTGCAGCATACAGATTAAGCTAATTAGTAATTAATGATTGTTTAATGCTTTACTAGTTAACTAATATCTTTCTCAACCTTTAACCCCCTTAGTTAAATACACTTAGTACGATCGCTTCGAGCATGCATGTAGTGCTTGATAACCTAGTGACGATTAGTATTTGGTAATCCCAGTAGCGTTGCATTGGTTTAGGATGTGTATGGCAAGTGTGAACAGATACTGGTGTTAGGAACATTTAGAAATTAGTTAATGAATCATTAATGTAAGTTAGTCACTTAGTACTCTCTCCTTTTCCTTTATTAGTAGAAGACATAAAAAGAAAAAAAGCTATAAAAATCATATACCTCAAGCTTAGTTGACCATACAACCATGACAATACAAGTAAGTTTGGGAAGACTATGATTGATTAACCCTGAGTGTTCCATTAAGGCGTGTAAGCACTTAGTCCTTGGAGTTCAACTAGATCATGCGTGAAATGCTCATATTCATATGGTTGAGTGTAGGGGTACCTCACCACTCATCACTAGTATATGTAATAAAAATGTAAACAGGTTGTAGCATAGGAAAGGGAAAAGATCAAAAAACTACAAACTACAAACAATAAAAATAGAGACAGTAGGGTCTATTGGAACTACAAAGGCAATGCAAGGACTAAGATAATGTTGTGCACTACACTGCAAGAAATTAATTTTTTTTTGTTACAAAATGAAGAAAATGAGAGTAGCACTACACATTGTAACTACAAAATGAATAAGCAAAAAATATTATAAATGAAGTTGGTCAATAGGTCAGATTTTGGATTTTTAAAAAATCCAAAAATGAATTTTTTCTTGATCAAATGAGCTCATTAGCTAAGGTAGAAAAAAGTTAAAAATCTTTTTGCAATAAATTTTTAGTGAAGAAGTTAGGTAGAGGCCCTCATTTGAGAACCAAAAATTGTAATGATGGAAAATTTTGGTGCTGAAAAAACCAAAAGATCCTATGTAATACAGTTTACTCGTAGATCCACAAGCATAAGAAAAGATGTAGAGCATCCTAAACGGTCTTGTCAATCACTTAGGAATTTAAAAATATGTTATTGTTTAATGTAAATTAGGAATAAACTATAATAAAATGTGTAAAATGAGAATGCAATGCAAGATCCAAGAACAAGTAAAATAAGAGAACAATATAGCTAAACAAAAATGACAACAAATCTTGTATTAAATATATAGTCAATAAATGTAAGAATGAAGTTTGAGAAAGAGTATGATGAGTGGCGAGGTACCCCTACACTCCACCATACGAATACGAGCGTACACGCGCGATCCGGTCAAACTCCGCAGACTAAATGCCTTAACACCACAAGAAACACTTGGGGTTAATCGTTTGTTGTCTTCCCAGGCTTGCTTGTATGTGTCACGGTGTATGGTTAAGCAAGTCTGAGGTATGTGATTTTTTTGGTATTTTCGGCTTATCTTCTATGCTACCAGGAGGAAAGAGTTGAGAAAATTAACTAACTCTAACTAAGATCTAAGTCTAAATTAACTAG
>MNCI01008800.1:1288648-1326167 GCA_015680685.1 Gnetum montanum
TCTTTATTGCTGTACACAACTTGGGTTCAGGTTACAAGCTGCTCGAATAAAGAGCCGTTCACTCTAGGACTCCTACTGCGGGCACATGGGGAAAAATTCTAACTCTGGAGTGATCAATCTGCCAGAGCTTTACTACACTAGCCAGGATTGGGAAATGAAGGGAGTGCTGCCTCTTATTTATAGATATGGCAGCGGGACGCGATATCGCGGCCTAGTGCAAGTCGCGTCTCATCAGAGTACAAATCAAGGCTTTTAAATCCTAAGAAATTAGTATGCCTACTATGATCTAGTGCAAATTATAGGATGTGTTCTTCAAATAATCTACAATGGTTTCCCAACTTGGTCTATATAACATCATAAATTTATATTTTGGATTTTGTGCTAAAAAATCAATGTTGCTAAAGCTATGAAAAAATTGCAGAAAATTTGTTGCAAAGCTCTACTATTTCTTACTAAGTTATCTACCATAAAATTGCTCAAAAATATACTAAAAGATGTGTCAGATATAGTATTTATAGGCTACAAATTTGTTGTGCTAGCATTCTTTACAATTTTTTGAGTGTTAGAAGTTGTTCCTAGGCCAAAGTGCAGTGTGTGGGCTTAATACCCAAATGCCACAGGATACCACCACATGTGGAACTGAGATGTATAGCATGTAAAATTAAAGTCAAAATCCCACATGTTGCCTCACATACTACCATAGTGTGTGGAGTTGGAATGTGTATTATGTGAGATAAAAATATCATTTTTCTATAGCTTGTGGAGTATTTTTAGTTTCCACAAGCTAGCATAAATGGAATTTGTAGCATGTGGAGCATTTTAAACTCCAAAAGCTAGACTACATGGGTTTTGTAGTGGATGGAGCATTTTTAAATGCCACAAGCTAGAGTACATGACATTTGTAGTGTGTGGGCTGCAAATATCATTTTTTACATTGAAAATTACCTAAAATTCTTTCAATACAAGGCCACATGATAACATGATAGGATGTTTGAAAAAAAAATCAATTGTTTATGCCTTTAGATCTCCATTAAATTACAACAAAAGTCTTAGCTATGGGCTTTCACTTACAACATGAATTTTTCTTGAGGTGTTTCAGATATCTCGATTAATGAGAAGTCTATCCATGAGGTGATAGGACCACCCTCATCCAAGGAAGAATTGAAGTCAACCACCTTAACATTTCACTATAACAAAGTCAAAACAAACCCCTAAGACGGTGAAGTATCTAAAGCTTCTTTATTTATAATGATTAGAATAGGTCAATACAAGGTTTATCAGGTACATGTTGATGATGGTACCATAACATATATTATTCCCATTTCCATTATCGAATGTCTAGTCTTGGTAGAACATATTCAAAACACCTCCAGATCCATACTTAAATCATTTAATGGATTATGGATGAGGTGAGAGGATCATTTTTTTCTGGATTTCATGGCTAGGAAACAATTCTCCATGTCAGTTGACTTCCTTGTCATGGAAGAAATACTAGATTTCAACTTGGTCCTAGAAAGACCTTAGTTAGCTAAGTTATAAGTAGTTTCCTTTACAATCTACTAAGAAATTAACCTACCTGATGAAGGAAGTGAAGTTATAATACATGGAAATTATAGTCCCCTTATTCGTCAACAACATTCACATAGAACAAGGATTTGAGGTGGAGTTTCAAGAAGAAACTCTTATAATCCAAAACATAGGTAAGAACCATAACAAAATCAACCAAGCCAAGAATATCAACATTAGGTCCATTAATGAATTATTTGAAGAGCTCCCAACGAGTGATGAAAATAGGGAGTATAAAATCATGCAAAAAATTCCTTACACATTCCCTAATCTCTTGAAAATTAAAAATTAGTTGCACGATTGAGTACATTGCTCACTTTCTTAACCTTGTGCAATATGATGTAGCCTTTTAATTTGTAGCATTGTTCCCAACTTTTATTTACATATTTTCTGTTTTCTTTATAATTTTTTTCTTTGTTACAACCTATTTACAATTTTTCTATGTAGCCTTACCTTACGTTTTCACATCAAATTATATTTTATGCCTATCTTTCTTACATCTACATAGCACTACACAACAACATAAAAAATAGAAAACATGAAACCAAAATAAAGCATAACCTACTAGGGTCTAAAACTAGAGGGCTGCCAAGACCTAAAGCTAATAAATTTATGGACTCCTTGTTATCTCTCTTATGTATATACATTATGACCTATTTGCTTGCTTCTTCATATTACTTATGATTTTCACTCTAAAAGTTATGGCTCATTTTACATTTTTACATTTTTCATTTTATTGTCAAACTTCACTTTGTAACCTTGTTGTTTTAAATTTTGGCCTTTTATGCAAGAAAAATATAAAATAAAATATAAAATATAAAATATAAAAAACCAAAAAATTTAACTTAAAAAATGTTTGCAACAATAGCCATAGTCACATTGTGTGATAGAACATAACAACAAAAAATATAATAGTAGCCATAGTTTCACAATGTAACATGAATACAAAAAATAAAAATAAAAATAATATATTCTCTAATGGTGTGACAACTAAAATAACAATAAGACCAATAATTTGGAAAGACCAATATAACATGATAGGATCATCAAACATGCTAAAACTAAGTCGTAGAAGGATGAGGAGGATTATTAACAACATCATCTCCAATGTTATCATCACCATCGCTTGATGCCTATAAACACCGAAACATACAAACCATTGATAACCATGATAAAAGAAAACATAACCATAAAAAGATAAAAAATAAAACAAAAAATATATTATAAAAACTTAAAACATATATACACAAACCTTAGGGGAATTAGAAGCTATGTCTTTAGGTGTAAATCTTTGAAGATCTAGCTCCAACTTGTCAAGAATTTATTCTTCACTCATGTTTTCCCAATTAATGTCTCCCAAATCTACCCCTACCAAGATCTTTTCCCTCTTTATGTCTGTCCACTCAGGTGGAGTATAGAAAAAGTTAGCAGTTGTAGTTTCCCTAGATGTAGTAGTGATCTGAGGAGTAGGAGACTCAGTAGCAACCATAGACTTCATGAACATGTTGAAAGTCTTCTCTGCACCTATCCCATAAACAAATAACTCATAATTGTGTTGTGTCATGACTATCTCATGCCATGATTTCATGTAATTTCCTTCTCTACCTTGTATATCCATTTGTGAGCCTTTTATTGCCCCATAATTGTGTTGTGTCATGACTATCTCATGCCATGATTTCATGTAATTTCCTTCTCTACCTTGTATATCCATTTGTGAGCCTTTTATTGCCCCATTCTAATACACATGCACAGTAATTATGTAAATCCTTGGACTTTCAAACTAGGAGCTTCATTTTCATGTCTTTCTTCATGTTATTCCTTGCTAGAGCAACCTTACCTTAGATGGTGCTTTAATAGTAGGATCACTTGATCTCTTTAGTATGCAAGGAATCCCTATTGGCCATGCATGCCTCTATGAATTCCTTTTAAACTCTGAGGCTGTTAACTTTGTTGGCCAACTTCTTGTTTTGCTTCTTCAATGCTACGACCTCCTCTCATAAGAACTCATTTGAGCATTGGGCCTCCCAAAATATTTTTGCACAAGATGCAACATATTCTATGGTCTTTTCATATAACCTACAAGGAACATTCACAATGTTGAAGGACAATGTAGAGGACTCATCAGATTCAAAGTCTTGTGAGAGATTTCATTTTCCTTTGGAAACTACCACAATACCAAAAGATTAAAAACATTCAAAACATTAAAAAAAAACACCAAAATAAATTAAAAAATAAAAACTTGTAACTATAAAAACATAAAAAAATAAAATTATAAGAAAATAAAAAAAATAAAAACACTTTAAAATTTTTCTTATCAACATTAGGAGCTACCTATTGTAATCTACCTATCATGTCATCTATCATTCCCTGCATGAAATCTAGCTTTTCTGGAGTCTTCACCCAAGGTTTGGAGTGGAATGTGGATGTATATGCCTCTTGAGGATGTTCATACCCTATAATAGTCATAAAAGTTACATATTAATTGTAACAAGATAAACAAAAATTAAAACAAAAATATAATAAATTAATGAAAACATAAAACAAAATTTAAATCACACCAGGAAGATCATGAGACAAGTCTATTGGAGGGTTACTTTCTAGAGGCAAATCATGTAAGATGGAGTCCAAAACATCTAGAGCCTCCAGAAATGTCCTCTCCTACTCTTCTTTGTATCATTGCTCCTCCTCCACAGTAACCTCAGTAGCCAACTCCTTCTTCTTTCCTATAGCAAGTCAAAACCCATAAAACATAAAAAAAATTAGCAAACATTTAACAACAAAAATATAACTAAAAATATATCCGAAAAATTTTAAAAAATAGAAACTAAAAATACATATATAATGTTTACATACCTCCAACATCTTGATTGACTGTGATGAGCTTGATTGTCATCTTCATAGGTGCTTGATTATTAGGAATATAAATGTTGTTTTCAATACGTGGCCTCTTGATCTTCTCTCTAGTAGTATCATCTACTTCTATGCGTAACCTTTTAGCCTTCTTTGCATTTCCACACATAGCATGATGATCAATTTTCATGCTATTAAGAGACAACCATGTAAACCACCAAGATGCTTAGTGGTAACAAACAATGATTCTTCTATCTCCTCCACTAGGTGAATTTTGGTGATACATCACCTAAGTAATATGTTTAGCCTAAGGCTTGGAGAGTTGGAAAGCATCATGTGTAATCCACTTTCCATCTCTCTTGATCATTAAGAACTCTGTAAATCTCCTAAGATATGCATAGAAGAATATAAAATGCATGTGATGTATATTATTAAGGTTACTCTAGAGCTTTTAGATTTCATTTCGTAGACCACTAACTAGGAGGGTAACCCAATCAAGCATAGTGCATCAATTAAAAAAGTTTTCATTGTCCAAGCTTTTTGAATACCTATGGTTTTCTTTTATCATAGTAGCATGGGAAAAGCCCTAGCATGGAAAAGGGGGTAGGCCTCATTGGCTTTCTCAACTTTACACTTTTTTAAAAGATAATTTTGCACTAGGAGGAGAGTTAAGACAAGCCTCCATTTTCTCTCTATGATCCATATCTTTCCTTTCTCTAGTAGCAACCTTGACACCACTAGAAGGTGTGCCAAAGAGATCACTAAACATGGACTCATTAATGCTTAATACAATAGGATAATTGATGAGTAGTGAGGTACCCCTACAATCAACCATATGAATATGAGCATGTACATGTGATCTAGTTGAACTCTATAGATGGAATAGTTGTGGCATCTAGATAATTATATGTTGATCACAGTTCGCTATCTTCCCACCTAAACTAGTAGTAACTTTATCATGTATGGTTTAGTCTAGAGTGAGACATATGATGTTGTCCTAATTCTACATTACTCCTAATTATAGAAAAGATAAATTTATTAAACTAATAATTGAAGTAAAACCTAAATTGGCCTATGGTGATGGTATCCATCCTTAACCATCCGTACACATCTTAGACTTCATGGGATTATTGCTGGGCATGCCAAGTATTCACACTTAAATGCTCATTATTAAGGTATACACATTCCGCTTAATGACAAGAAAAGTAAATAATAATAAATTGAAATGTTAAATAAAGAAGGCATTAAATAATTAAAACAACAAACATTAATCTAAGTGAATGCTGCAATGATGAAAGTAATCTTGATCTTTATTACTGGTCAAGCATGTGTCCAAGTACATCACACTCGAATAAAGGTGTCGTGCAATTATAAACGTCACACTGTAGGCATTCACTGGGAATAACTAGCTTGAAAGAAAGAAACTAAAAACTAAAAACTAAATTGCCAAAATAGCTAGAAGGAAAAAGACTTCACTAAAAACTATCAACTGTGTGTCTAAGTGCTATATTTATAGGCTAACATAGGAATCATGATAGCGTGTATATGATATCGTATCCAACCTATGATATTGCGTACCCGATATCACGTACCCAATATTGGAGCCTAGCAAATCCCCACTTCTAAATAAAAACTCATCCTCAAGTTAATATAATGAGAAATGATCCCCTTACAAAACATTATGAAGGTATGGGATTATTTACTACTATTGACTAACCATGCCATAGTATGGGAAACACAAAACTTGGATACAAAACAGAAAATACAAAATGTTGGAACTCATGTGGTTCCTGGAGGTGGTGGCTCCTCCATTGGTGCTTTCTCTTTATCTGGTAATATAGGCTTCTGAGATTGCTAATGTGTGAGAAGTGCTTGTAGTTTCTCTTCTTCCATCCAAGGATCATGCACAATCCATGCTAATGTCCCAATTTTTGATGGAGCTGGCACCTCCCACGAACATGACAGCTGTGGAAATATTTGGTTTGCTTTGATATAGCACATAGCAAATTGTTGTCATTCCTTCTCATAGGCTCTAGATTTATCTCATAATTCATGGTAACCTACCAGCTGTTGAGCCAAATTTATTGCTACATCTCTTTGATTGTGGTAGCTTGCTTTGACCACTTATAATTTAGAGTTTCCAACTTCTAATTTAACGTTTTCTTATGTTCAACAAACTCTATCTCATACTTAGCATAAGTGGAAACTACCTATTTCTCAAGCTCATTTCTTGGGTGCCCTGGTGTTAACATGGCTAAGTTGGCATATTGTAGATTTTCCAAGTTCATGTACTTCATTAGGTCTTGAATCTACAGGTCTCAAATTTTTAGTTCTACTTGGTGGATGAAGGCATATGTATCCAACATGGCTTGCCAGTTAGTATGTTGAGCACTAAAAGAGTTAATGTGAGTCTTAGTCATATGGATCTCCTTTTCGATTATTTCTTTGTACATCCCCACTTGATCACAGAAGTGCTCTTTCAACTTCTCATGCTTCTTGGACTCATTCTACCACACATTGATCTCTATTAGTATCTTTTAATGAATGGTGTGGACCTCCTCCATAGAAAGGGTTCTATTTTCCCTAGCCAAGCGATTCATAAATTGGTTGATCCATATTAATTATTCTTGCATCTATTGAAAAATTTCTTTGAGAACATTCTTTTGTTTCTCGATTGCTATCAACTGAATATTTTTAGTAGCAAGTTGTTTATTCTCCTCTTGTAGGGCCTTGAGAGCCTTAGCATGTGCATACATTTAAGCTTGTGCCTTGAAAGCATCCCAATTGGCCTATTATTTCTCTCTTACCACATTTTTATTCTCTTCCAAGAATTTATTTAGTTGCTTATTTCTAAAAACATACAATTGGTTAGCTACAATGACTTGGGAAGGATCCCTTCATTCAGGTTGTAGGGTAATGAGATTTTCTTGCAATCTTTGCAACTCCACTTCTGCATGCTCAAACCTAACTTTAGGCATGAACAATTTTACTTTAGTTAAAATGAGTTTTGATTGTATTTCTATGACATCTTGAGCGATGTCAAACAAGGAAGTCATGACTTGTCCTATTTGTAGAAAGTGATTCAAAACATCCTCATGTTCTACAGGAGTCATTGAGGAACTGGCCAAAACTTGAGCATCACATGCTCCCGTAAAATCTACCAATGGCACAGCAAGGAAATTAAAAGATTCTTTGATGTGGTTTATGACCACCTCTACTACACCTACCACATCCTCGTCTTGCATGACCAAAAACGTGGCACCTTCACCAGTTTCTAATCTAACTTGGAAGGATGTAGCATTCCTAGAGATCTGTTGAGACCACTGGGACTCTCCTTTTGAAATTAATGAAATGTGTCCATTTGTAGGTTTAGCTAAAATAGTGGGTTTCATGACATAATTAATGAATCTAAATAACTTTTTAGCATCACTACTCTCCCAACTAACCATCTCAGTAATGGTTCTGAGGTGACTAATGTATGATTGATAGTCTTGTTGTGGCAGTGACAATTGTTGAACTTGCTCGCTTGTGGGTTGTGTGTTAGGCCCTACTTCCTATTTTTGGCTAGGCCTTGCTATTTGAGGTGTAGTGGACCCAACCATTCACTCTTCTTCTTTCTCTAATTACTCATCAATGTCTTTTCTTGGTGCCGATAGTTTGAGTAGTTCAACATATGAAGCATTTTGGGCTTTTCTAAGAACATTATTCATATAGCCCAAAATTCTAGCATGTTTGGATAGCTTCCTAATGAGATAAGGGAAAGGCAAGACAAGCTTCCCTATCTTTTTTTCTTTGAATTTCCTTATTATTTTCATCAAATATAAATGGGGCAAATTTGCATTAAATTTTCCCATCAAAATTTCATTACCCCGCACCACATAAGTAGATAGTATGTTTAAGCCTTTGGTGGGGAAAATGTGATAAGTGCTGATCTTGAAGTAAATTCTCTCTTCTAGGGTGAATTCTCCATAAGCTTTATTTTCTTTGTCATAAGCTCATTTCAACCATGACTTTCTTGCATCTATGTCTAAGAGAGTGGAAAAATGAGCAGCCTTTGGTCCTTCATTTGAAAGATTCAAGACCTCTGCAATGGCCCTTGTAAAGAAATCAATGAGAATGCCACATACATTGGCAATGGTGCCTTCTTCCTTGCCATTCCAAAATTGGTATGTCTCACCCAAATACCAATCACCACTTTCCATGAGAATGGACCACACTGGAGATGCCTTAAGTTGAGTCTTCACTATTTTAGGGGAAAACTTGGTGAAAGGCCTAAAATTGAGCTCCATGATCATGGCTGAGAAGGTGGACTTCTCCTAAATGGCTTGGAGACATTCTGGGAACAATGTGACACATTGCCTTGGTCCTAGGGCTCTAACTTCTCCACCTTTCGTGTGACTAGATTGCACTATTGTACGGGTTGCCTTATGAATGCTGAATGAGTGTGCTTCCTACTTGCATGTTCTACGTGAGATCCCTAGCCTTTGCCTCCTCTTAGGTGTTTAGTGACTCCTTGCAAAGGTCCTACTTGATCTCCTCCTTTTGGGGCCATCTGTAATCACACAAAGATCAGCTGTTACTAAGGTTATGTAGAGAAATTTTTATCAACTCATACCTTGCTCATTACCTTAGTTAACAATCCATAATTATGTAGTATGATTTTAGAGTTAGAAATGTTTCCAAGAAGTGGCTCCAAAAGGTATTATTGTTGGCCTTACATTGTTGGGTTTCATTAATTTCTTTACATGTGGCACTTACAATCGTTTGGGTGGCCTGGTTGATTAATCAAAATTAACTTGACATTTAAAAATAAAATGTTTCTTTAGTAAATATTGAATTTCTTACCCCTATGATATCCTTCNATTGCACTTGGAAGTTGGAGAGGTAAGGCTCTAAGTTGCAAAGAAAAATTTCAACAACTCCCATAGTGGCAAATGAAGGAAATGAACGTTGAAGTAGGCAAGGTCATAACTATATATAGGTAGGCAAGACCCAATATCAGGAACATGATATTGCATCCCCATCGACATGCATCAAATGCAAGGACTGAGTGGAGATAATGAATTTTTAATATTGAATGGAGGATTTAAGATTAAATTGGAAGGTTTGGGGTATTTGGAAAATTAATTTTGAGGCACCAAAAGTATGTCATGGTGGAGTCATATATTAAAATTTGTGAAAAGAGGCTATGATGAAGGGTGTATAGTAATTGTTGAGGAACGATTGATTAAAATGATAAGGGAAAGGATAGTTCACTTAGGTGAGTAGTTGGAGGGTGTAAAATAATGTGGTCATGTGCAATAGGGATAAGTTACAAAAGTTACACAAGTGGGTCCTCCCCAAAGCAGGCTCTAGCCTATGATGCCCTTATGGAACCACACCTCTAATGTTTGTGGGCACTAGAATAGTTGAATGCAACATATACCTATGAACAAAACACACATGTTAGAACCATCAAGTTGAGATAATAACTATACATCACACCAACCACAAGTTATGAACATTTGGATAATGAGATGAGATGGACTATAGAAGGGATCACAGAAATCGGGGCATGAGGTTTCTAATGATGGTCACAATGGGATCTTGTGTGTAATTAGTGCTTAAATAACCATGTGTCTAGCTTTCCAAGTTTTAGACCAAGTCCATGCCACATTGCAGTGACATCGCATTGCTACATCCCATTAACAAACAACCATAAGTCTACTAGAGTTGTAAGGAGTAACATCACTTGCCATTTTGTTCAAGGGAGGAGTGTCATGGTGGCACACTTTTATTATTATTATTATTATTTTATGGCTTTATGAAGTCATCTACCTTTAAGCATGGATACATGTCTTTCCAGTGGGACCCACAGAAGCTTATTTAATGACATTTTGAGTTGCTCTTACTTCCATTTTTCATTAGATATACAAGGATATAGTTACAACCTCAACAACATGATAGAACATACAGAAGTAGCCAAAGAGAATCTATGAATCCCCTTGATGTCACACCCTTATCATTCCACCTTGGTCCTTCACTTATCTCTCTAGACATAATGATTAACAAATTATTTATAGTTGGATGATGAAAAAGATTACCATTGTGACTAGAGCACAAACCTCTTATTAATGGAATAGGTGGATGGATGTCATGGTCTCAATGTCTGAATAAAAGTCCCTTATGACTAGGCAACATAGAGAAAAAGCTCACCTTAATGGGCAACATGATCAACTTATTCTTGGTTTAGATTACAATGGAAAATTGAAAACAACAATTAGAAAAGTTAAAATAAATAGAGAAATGACAAAAAATTGTAACACAAAAAGATAAAATAACACTTAAGAATCCTAGAAATTAGAATGGGGGATGACCTCATGACTAAACATTTGGCCATGTCTAGGATTAATAAGTGGATGAATAGGATCCATGCATGTATGAAATGTTAGCAACCCTTCATGCCCAGCCACTGGGTGTCTATTGGTGGTATGGTGGCTAGGTAGAAAAATTGTTGGTCATACACCTTGTTATAGAAAGAATATTGGAGTAGGTTAGATGGTGTGTGTACATTATGATGGAAATCTAGCCCACTATGGCATCCTCGACTATATGTATTTGTGTGTCCCTTCACATTGGTGAATTGACTAGATCGTGTGGATGTTGGAGTGTGAGGTGGAGGCTTGGGTATAGTAATAGGGGCTATTGATGAAGCTATGGAAGGTGTGGAACTAGGTTAACCTTAGGTTGTTTTAGAGGGTGGAGTAGGTTCAGAAGCATGATTCTTCTTCCTATGGCCATGCCTAAAGAAGGGATGCTTTCAACATTGTGTAGGGAACCTACTTTCGTTAATAGCAATAGCACAAGTTACATCCATTGGTTGGCATGGTGGTGTGGAACCATCTGATACATCTGATGGTAGTGTAGAAGGAGGTGAGGGATGAGAATACCAAGGGTGAGAAGAAGTGTGAGAATAATGAGGTGGTGATCCCTTAGGAAAGGACATGGCTCAATGGTACTTGAGAGAGCGATAATAGCAATTAGAGGTAGAGGATTCAGAACTAGTTGGAGAAATAAGATGTTTAACATAGTAGGCATTTGGTTTTGGTGGATAGGGAGGATGTGGCTGGCTAGATGGTGGCCTCCCCCATGCTTATGAGTTTTGCCATTATGGTGGAGCAAAGTGTTGAGGCTGGTAATAGCTCCCCTTAGGATAGTACAATGGGTTATGGGGTTGTCTATAATTACCTTGTGAAATAAGGATGCACCTAAATTGATACCTTTGTATGAATTTTGGGTGCACCTTCCTTGCCCAATGCTCATATAGATGTGACAAGACTGTGTAATGGCCCTTTGGATGGTCATATAAACAAACATCACATCCATACTTATTATTTGTAGTTGATCCTTTGGCCTCATTACCCTTAGCCATTCTTCCTGATTGTCAAATAGTGTTCTTAAATATTTTTGATTTCTATGCCCCCTATTTGTTTCGATTGCCAGGTTTATTTTGGATGACCCTCTCCTCGACAATGGCTTCAAAGTTCACACTTTGTTCATTTTCCCATATAGTCATCTTGTTATGCCCTGCTTCAATTTCATCTATCGATTTCTATATTGGCAAAGGTTGGAACTGTATCACCCTTTTAGAATTGGTTGCTTCCTCTTCCTTGTAGTTCCATAACTTTGTTGTTCCTAGAGTTGGATCCCACTCAAATGTTTTGGAAGTCTCCCATTTAGATAGTTCTCTCTCTTCTTTCACCAGATGCTCTATTAGTTCCTTGACCTAGTGGGCTTGGGGCTTATATAGTTGTCCTTGGGCATACTTTCCAAGGTTCACCCTTGTTTCATTGCTAAGCCCATATATAATGTGAAGTATTTGCTCTTTCTTAGAGAACCTATGACCTAGACATTTATTTAGTAAGGCATAGTATCTATCTAAGGCCATGTCCAAGGGTTCTTGTCATTCTTGTTTCCATCTTTGGATTTGTATCCTCAAGGCATACACTTGAGCATATGTCTAGTATCTTTTATTGAAAAGTTCTAACATGGTCGACCATCGTCTGATTGAATTTGGTTCCAATGATTTATACCACACTTTGGCTTTATCGATTAGTGTCATAGGAAAGAGCTTAAGCTTTTTCCATTTACTATCCACATTGTTGAGAACACAAGCATCGAGGAAGGCCTGTAAATGATGTTGTGGATTTGAATCATAGCCTCCTACAAATTTTGGAATATTATTCAAGTGGAGCTTAGGTAGTCGACTCTTCTTGTGATGCCTGTGAGATATCTTAATGGCCTCTATGATGTGCATTAGGCTTTTAGGGACTAAGAGGGGTTTATCATCGTCAAACAAGTTATGATTAAAATCTCTTTTTTATTGATGGTGATGATGCAGCTTGTGTTCATGTTGATGACCTTGAGTGTGTTTGTGAGTTTGATTTTTGCTTTTATTTTGACCCTTTTGTGGAGCTCTATCTCTATACCTACATTCATCTTCATCAGAAGTAGATGTTGAAGTCAAGGAGGAAGATGAAAAGGAGGAACTAGTAGAATAGCCATGGCTTATATAATGTTCCTCAAGATTCCTTAGTTTATCATTTCTAAGTATTGAGGAGGTCTTAGGCCTTGAGGCCTCCCCTAGTTTAGGAATGACATCATCTTCTTCAAGATTGTTTTCCTTAGGTGAATGTAGTCTTTAAGTGTCGTTAGGGTGGCCATGGTCATGAAAAACCCCTTCATAAGGTGAATCACTTTAATATTCTTCATTGTATATTTCATTAGTTCTCTAATGAATAGGTGCACTATATGATTCATAATCATTTTTGTGTAAGTAAGACATTTTTGTTGATTTGTGGTGTGTCTTTGAATACTTCTCAAAAGATATATTGTTAATACCATTTTATAGCGATCTTGTGCAATATAACTAATCTAGATAACTAGCACCATCCTCAACAATCGAGCCAATGATGAGAAGTGAGGTACCCCTACACTCAACCATACAAATATCAGTGTGTATATGCAATTGAATCAAACTCCTTGGATGGACTAGTTGTGGCACCTAGATAGTTATACATTGATCATAGTTTGCTATCTTCCCACCTAGACTATTAGTAGGTTTGTCACGTATGGTTTAGTCTAGAGTGAGGCATATGATGTTGTCCTAATTCTACATTACTCCTAATAATAGAAAATATAAATTCATTAAACTAATAATGGAAGCAAACCTAAATTAGCCTATGGAAATGGTATCCATCCTTAACCATCCATTCACATCTTCGACTTCATGGGATTACTGTTGGGCATGCTAAGTATTTACACTTAAATTCTTGTGATTAAGATGTACATATTTCACTTAATGACAGGAAAAGTAAATAACAATAAATCAAATTGTTAACTAAAGAAGGCATTAAATAATTAAAAAAACAAAAATTAATATAAGTGAATGCTACAATGATGAAAGTAATCTCAATCTTTATTGCTGTTCATGCACGTGTCCAAGTACATCACACTCAAACAAAGGTGTCATGCAATTACAAATGTCACACTGCGAGCATGCACTGGTAATAACTAGCTTAAAAGAAAGAAACTAAAAACTAAACTGCCAAAAGAACTAGAAAGAAAAGAACTTCACTAAAAATTGTCAACTGTGTGTCTAAGTGCTATATTTATAGGCTAACATAGGAATCAAGATATCACATATATGATATCGTATCCAGGTCATGATATTGTGTAACTAATATGGGGTACCTAATATCAGAGCCTAGGAAACCATGATTCATCAATAACCATGAACACAAGTGATGAATTTGGTCATCCCATCATCAAAAGAGTCAATCATGTTTAATATCTTAGAAGGTAACATCCATGAACTAGGTGACATGAACAAGTCATATAAACCTACATTAGTGAACCTCTATAGAACATTCATAGAAGCTTTCTCTACCAATCACTCTTGTGCTAAGTCCACTTCATTTTGCTTGAGTTGAATCTTTTCCTTAACATGGCCCAAAATAGTAATGGTGATTGTAGAGCGATGCATTTAATCTAAAGCATAACATAGTTGACATGTTAGACTCATAAAATCATAAAAAATAAAAAATAAAAGAAAAAATAAAAACCAACTAAAAACTTTTTAAAAACAAAAATAACAATAACATAAAAATACAAAAGATATTAAGATTATTGGTCATGCTTAGTAAAATTTCACTCACCAAGTTTAGGTAAAGCTATAACTTTAGGATGAGCTAGTACAAGTGCTCCTAAGTCTACATGAGTCCACCATTTGTGTGCACAATTGGTAGCTATGATTGTTTGGTATATGTGAGAATATTGCATATGGTATCTATCAAACTTAGCTTTGAGTTGATCAAGTAATTACACTCTTATGAACGCATGTTTCTTGAATTCTTCCAAGTCTATACAAGCCACAAATTCCTTGGTGTGTGACTTTTATCTCATGTTTGTAATTCAACACTTTTAGTTTGATCCTCCTTAGCAGGGGAACATTCATTTCTTTAGCAATATAGCATTTTTTTTGTTTGGGAATGGTATTGAAATTATTTTTCCCATATCATAGCTACCATGTTATAATATTTTTTGATATTTATTCACATTTTATGCATAGGTTTTATTCCTTCACTTATAGACCATTTCATATTTAGTTTATTTTTCACCACAATACTTAGTCAATTGCAACATCTTAATCAAAAATTTTTATCATTCCCATACTATCCCTAGTTCTCATACAGTAAGCTACCTTTACATTCAATTAAAGATTCATATTCCATCATGTCAATATAATTAACCTAATGAAGGTTATATTGAGTTAAAGATCATTCATGGCCATGAATTCAGTACTTTAACACTTAGTTTATGGAGTTGTTTTTTCTGTGGGATTAGGAAAGAATAATTTTGCAAGAATAATTTTGATGCTATAAGAAGGGCTAATAAGGTTTTTTTTGTCTTGATCCTATTTCATAGTAGCCTATAAGTCCTTTCTAGTATTTATAATTTTTCTTACTCTTATTATTTCTACTTATTTTTATTTTTTTACTATGCACTTGATCTTGTCATCTTCTAATAATGTGTGTAGAAGACACTTGTTGATTTCATGTTTGGCTAAGATTTTTTCTTCTCTCATACCTCTCAAGTTCATAAACTAATGGAACCATAAAAGGCATAGGATCTTTTGGCATCAATGACTCAGTATGAGTACAAGGTTACATGCACTAAGTAAGAATTAAGTATATCACTCTCTAAGAATGAGCTAAGAAGATTATTGAGTATGAGATAGCCAATGGTTTAGGATCATTCTTGCCAAATTCAAGTGATTTCATTGAGCTAAATGAATCTAAACAAGTTGCATTAGTGAAGTACCTACACATCATAGATGAAGTCTAGGTAATGGCAATCACTGAGATCTAATAGAGACAAGCAATTAGGGATCATCTCATTGGAAATACTAACATCAACTTTAGTAGAAATAATTAATAGTTCCAAGATCAACATAGTAAGAAAAGTGATGACATTAGCATCCATGATGATGATGAGAAAGAACATCTTCATGTTTTCTTACCTATAGATCCTTTTCACTAGCCAAAAAGCCTTAGCCTATAGCATGTGAAGCACATTAGCTTCACCAACCTGTTCTCTATTCTTGCAACTCAAACTATCACCCTTATAACACATGTTTCAGTTAATCCTACTATCATACCTCCACCTGTAACCAAATTACCTCTTGCCCACAACTTACTACTAAATATATCAATCTATTTTATGTGTTATCCCACATAATTCCAATATAATAATCACAAATGTGCTTACCTTTCCCATCATGTATGTCTCATATTCCATTATTCAATGTTATGTTAATAGCATCCATGAATGCATTGACATTTTTTTAGCTAATCTTGCCTACTTACAACCCAATCCTAAGTAATCCTACTTAGAATATTCCTAGAGTCCCTTATGAATTAATGTTATTGTTATAATAATTTTCTTTTATTCTATAGGAAAATGAAGATCAAACTCAAAAAGCATGTGTATTACTTGAGGGTATTCCTATAGTATCCATTGCCAATCTCTTGGTTGATCTTGTTAAATCTTTTATTTTACCTTTCCAAGTTCCTAAGGAAGTTTCATTGCCAAATTTCACTAAGTATAATTGAGAACCTAACCTCACCAATCATGTAATCACTTTTTGGAATGAATATATGTTCTTGGCTAGTTATCCCCACATTGGAACAACTCTTCACCATCTTCATGGAGTAATTTAAGTACAACATTACTAAAGGTAAAACATTATAGAAGCTCCTAGCAATCAAACAATCCTATAGTGACTCTATCTCTAAGCTCATCTCAAGATGCACATTAGTAACAATGGAGCTTATACATTCACTTCTTGATGAGTGGCTATTAGAAATTTTTGAAGGGGTCATAAATGCATATATTAGAGGTGGTAATTAAATTATGTCACTTAGCCTCTATGATGCCATTACTTCAACCAAGCATATTGAAGTGGTGGAAATTCAATGTAATGACCTAGAGTAGATTAACTTTTGTAATAAGGCTAACAAAGTAGAAATAAGAAGAAATCAACTCAAAACATTGGATAAATGATGAAAATAGTGAATTAATATCTAGATATCTCATTAGCAAATAATAGAAGAAATAATGATAGAAATGAGAATACAAATCCAAGACCTTATGGTGATTGATAAGACACATTCAATGGTGGACAAAGGAGATCACCCAAAGATAGGTCCAAGCACCATACATTTATGATGATATATACATAGTTGTATAACATGCTTCTTAAGAAGGGAAAAATCATCCTAAAACATGTATCTAAACAAACAAGGACTCAATTTAAAAGAATCCATACCTTGGTCATTTATCCTTTCTAATGAGTGGAAGGATATCCAGCTATCCCAAAATGGTATAATTTTCACAAATTTTATTACCATCATGAGGCTATATGGCATAATATTGATGATTATAACATGCTTGAAGACAACGTGTAAGACTTGGTGGAGAAGTAAGAGATTCATTTTAACATACCTATCTAGCCAAGAAATTAAAATATGAAGATGTTTTAGGACCTACTAAATGCATATTCAAGGAGAGTTTCTACATTTTATTTAAAAAATAAGGTAATTCATCCAAAAACATCTTTTATGATTTAAATGTGTCATTCTGAAAATGCTCTCCATTCATCCTCTAGTTAAACTCATCAAGTGCTAATCATTAATCTTCCTTGGAATGGTGCTGATTCTTTCTCTTCCAATAATGTGTGTAGAGCTTCCCTAGTCATCAAGATGATACTTCATTATCATGAAAAATCTACATGTTCAAATTTTTATTTTGATTATTTTCTATCCCCTCTAAGAAACTATCTTCCTTTGCTAATACCATCTAAAATTTTTGGTTATTCACCTATTCTGTCTTATGTAATTCTTCCTCCATCATATCCATTCTTCCCATCTAAGTCTCAAGAGTCTTCACTACTTTTTACTTCAACATTACTAGTTAGAATCCTAATGTGCACAAAAGGAGGCTAAAGAAGACAAAGACAAAGAGGATAAATCATTTAATCATCCTATATAAAACAATAGGAAAGTTTTCTTTTAAAGTAAATCTAGTGCCACCCCTTCCTCCCTCATTATCATACTAGCTTATTCCATATAAAACTCTATTTCCCTTTTACCTCCAATTAAGGAGACAATACCTAAGGGCAAAGCTTTACCCTAAATTACAACTCAAATACAATTAAAGAGGATCAATATTTTCTTCTTGACATGATTTCAACTTCTAAGTGAAAGCTCTTAAATTTGGAGGAGCTTCTCAAATCAATCATTGTGGTTGCAAAAATTCAGCCTCATGCCTATGCAATTTCATCTATGCTTAATTGTAACACCCTTATTCATAATACTTAGGTTGTAGAGCATTAAATCAATTATAAACTTCTAAAAACTATTGTCCATGGCAAGGAACAAGATAGTGAAAAAATGAATTTGTAGCAAAAGAAAATAAGGAACCTAGCAATAACCATGATTCAAGGAAAGGGACGAGACTAAATAGTGAAAGAAAGAAAAAGTATGAATATAATAAAATCACAAACATGTGTGTGTGTGTGTTTTTGTAAACATGTATGTTGGAAATAAAATCTAACAAGAAAGAGAAAAACATATATATATATATATATAATACAAATTTAAATATCTAGAATAATATATATATGACATAAAATTATAATTCTAGTCCATATAACATCCATAAATCTAGAAACTAAGGAAAAGAAGATAATGTCTACATAATTCTAAAGAGCCAAATACATGAATAATCAAAGCTCTAAAATAAAAACATAACATCATCACACTAAAGCAACTTAGCAAACCATCCAAATCTCCCACATCCTTCCAATTCACCCAACACGTATATGACCTGAGTTCTTAGTATAAAACTAAGTAAGGAACCTTAGAATCATCTCCTATTGATGAATGGGTAGATCTCATGGAAGTTAGAAGGAGCATGACTAACCTCCAAGAGATGTTAGCTTAAGAAGATCCAGATAAGGATACAAATGCATAGCCAAACATCCAACCATCAAACATAACCAAAACCAAGATTTTCCAACTACAAAATGTTAGCAAAGATACCCAACTAAGAATTAAGGTCATACAATTATATCAATACAAACCAAACATTACTAACTAAAATGAATTAATAACTAAAACATGTTAGCTCAAAAACATCTAAACAAGCAAACATACATATAGCCAAACATCTGATTATCAAGCATTATCAATATCAAATTTTTTACCCTCTAACTATCATTACAAAAAAGGAGGCTAGTATGCACTGCACTGAGTGTCAAGTGTTTATCAAAGTTATCATGTGTACTTGGCCAAATTCTAAACTAGAACATATCCAAATCAAATATCAAATTACCATGCACATGGATTTATTATTAGTCTCAAATGGAATATGAAGTGTCATCCAAGACTCACTTCCAGTGTTTCTCAAACATACCAATGCTAGAGACATCACCTCTAATAGTCTAGAGGCATAATCAAAAGGAATAATGAGCCATTAAATCACCCTCTCATATAGGATGGGACCTACAATGAGAGCCACACCGATGCATCCTAGTGAGGGTCAATCACAAATCATCTCTAAGAAGTCCATATTCAACTAACCATACAACTCAATGCTAGCTCTATCATTCAAACAACTAGCAAATATATAAACATGACATTCAAACTAATAGTTGAGAGTAACAATAAACTGAAGGAATTCATCTCATCAAGATATATAACAAACTAGGGAATCCTTACAAGGATACTATTCTAAAGCATAACATAACACCATAAAACCTAAATCAATCTCATGGAAATTTATCATCAAATAGAGTATCAAAACCATCATCCAAAGAGATCTCACAAATTCAAAATAATAATCCAAAATGTTAATTAATATAAGAAGAGTGTTCCTTAACCATAGATTCCAAAAAAAAATAATTGGTCACAAAATAGGGATACTGAAGTTACCAATCATAATGAGAAGCTTACCAAAATAATCATAATTAAAACTTAAAATCATAATGAGAAGCTTACCAAAATAATCATAATTAAAACTTAAAATCATAATGAGAAGCTTACCAAAATAAAAACATGGAGGAATGCACACAAAAATAATCTAGAAGATCAAAAAGCAAGATATGGATCCTAATTAAACCATTAGAGAAAACCACAATTGATTAAGGTTTAGACCAAACAATACCCATTCAAGCCAAGAAAATATTAAACATTTGAAGACCCAAAAGAGAACATAATCAATTCAACTAAATTTGGAAAAAAAAATGTTGATGGTGAAGGGAATTGAAACATGATTTGACATGAATAAAAAACCAAGAGATCTAAAAATTTGACATGTCTTGAAACAAGCAAACGATCACACAATCAATCCCAAGCCAGAGTCAACATGCTAATAAATCTAATTTCACAAATTGAGCATAATGAAGTCAAAAGGAGACTAAAACAAGTACCAATAACAAAATAAGTAGTTACATAGTAATACCAAGGTATCATATCTAAATCATGTTTATACATTACCAAAATTTTAATTTAACATAGGATATCAAGGCCTCTTTCAATCCCAAAATTGAGTCTAAAGTCTAATCATAATCTAAATGCGTAATATTGATTAGACTTATCATAAATCTACCACTAATTTAAATTTTCTAATGATTTTAGATCCTTCTAAAACTGATATCCATACCTAGTCTTTGTTAAAAATTTATAGAGAGATCTATTTGATATATAGAGATATTAAGCCATGAATCTAGGCTTATAGAATTAAGCTAAAATAGAAACAGAAAAGTAGCTAATAGTGAATAGACTATAACTCTATGATGACATACCATTTTTCACTGGATTTGAAACTATTTGAAAGAAAATCACCATCACTATATACATGTAAATATTTAGAGGAAGATCCAGTATGGTCTAGGAGATAAGAGGATTTTAATCTACACTATCTAAATTGATGTAATTTTAGGAAGTGTAAAGAGATAAATTTATAACTTAGCCAAACCAAAAAAAATTTTAATTGATTATAATTTGATATAAAATCTAATACATATCAAATAAATTTATGTAAAATTTCATATTTTTATTCTCTATCATTCTATAGATATAACCTCCTAAAATCACATCATAAAAATTTCTATGATTTTAGATAGGTCTAAAAGACATGCTCATAACTCATAGCACCTCTTATTCTAAAAATTAGATGGTATGATTTACAAATAATAGAGTTATGTAATTTTTATTAAAATCATGTGGAGTAGAAACATTCTAATTACCAAAATTGACAATCATTAAAACACAATCTACCACAAAATCCTTGTCACAAATGTAACTCATCCATTCATGATAAGTACAATCAAAATTATCACAAGAAAGAAATAACATGTGCTCATTAAATCATAAAAATAAAATAAAATAAAATAATGCTAGCCTACATATAAAACAATCCTCATAATAATTACCCAACCGTGCCATGTCCACATCATAACTTCCAAGAAAATATATGAAATCTCATCCATAGTGTTAGTCCACATTAGCTGGGTTAATGCATAATATTATAGAAAGATATATTATTAAAATAATTATTTACTACCAAAATATTACATTTACAATTAAATATTTAAAATATAATAAATGTGAAAATATAGGATGTTGGAAATCTAACTAACAAATAAAATGACCATAACATACCATACATAGGCATATCATGCTGACATCAATAAGCACAAAGCATAAGGAAAAAGATACTAAAAATTGTAAGAACATAAATCTTTATTTAGTCAATATTCATATGAATACATAATTTATTATCAATAATGTTCATCCAATAAATATATACTACTATATGTATCAAATATTTAATCACAATGTTGCCAAATCTATATTCAAGATTGCTATTATAGTTCTTTGGAACTAGCACATCTATTTCTAATGTATAAACATACATTAAAGTAACTACTAATCCTTTTATAATTATAAAAAATGGTAATAAAATATAATCATAGCAATCTTTCCTAATAAAGTAATTAAAATATGAACTATAGAGTACATGTAACAATAAACCATGCCATCTATAACTAACCCACATAATGGAAATTCATATAACTCTACATAAAGATATACAAAATTAATAACTATAATAAATTAATGAAGAGAAGAACATATGATCTCAACCTAAGAAAACATATAAAAATACAATAACAATAATAACAAGACATCTTAAAACACATTGTATGCTTGCGGAAGTGGCCCTAATTCCTTGTTAATATCTAAGGTGCTTGTGAGTTCATTCAACCAAGTTAGTACATATAATAAATTACATAATTATTATAAATTCATGGCTAACATATGTTTTTGATATCTATCTCATAAAAACACATTTATATAAATAACACTTAAGAGATACTCAAAATCTATGTAGATAGCAGAAACTTAAAGAACCAAAATACGGGGTGTTATAAGTCATTAGGTTTAGATGGAGCATGAAGATTTTTTAAGGTAATACTCTTTAGAGATTTCACATTATGATGTTTTTTTTATATGTAAATACTATATTCATATATTTTTATGATACTATTTGATGTTATGAGTACATGTTATGATGTTTTTTTCTAGCTTTACATTCTTGTATCAATTTTTTAGCTTGGTGGTATGACTCTTAATTTAAAAGCTTCAAGTCATGGGTTTGATTTTGGTAGAAAATGCTAGGTTATAAAGTTATAATTAGGTTATTTATCTTGGGTTATGCTAATATTATAATTATTTTATGGTTTCAACATCCTCCCTCTAGTTTATAGACATGTTTATATGTATATGAGTTCTCATTTCATGTATCATATCTTGCTATTTACATATGGTTGGACACATATTTAAATTATGTTGGACACTTATGAGAGCTTTTAGATTTTTATTTATGATATTATCTCTTTTCATCATATTTAGCTTTCATATCTTATATTTAATTTTGCATTAGTTATTTTTTTCTTCAATTGTTTTAATCTCTTCTTTTTCTTCCAATTATGACTTCATGGTAGGTTTTCTTCCATTTTTTACTACATTAATCACTTTTATTTTATTTTTATTTATCATCAGCAACCATTATTTAGGAGTTCTATACCCAACATAATGTTCTCCAACCTAGGGCTAAAAGGAAGGAAGTTACAAGCTAGTGTTAGAGAGTAAGTTTGCTAATTTTTTTTCATTTTGTATTGTTGTGTATATTAATGGTAGGTGCTAGATCTAGACATTACCATAGTAGAAGGATGGACATTGGGCCCAACAATCCAATTTTGACACTTGATCCCATTCTTAATGAAATAAAGAAATGTTTGATGGATCATCAAGTAAAGCTTGTTACATCTACTTCTCCTATTTTAAAGAGGGGATTAGTTAGGTAAATATCAACTATTATCTATTCGAGTTTCTCTATTAGTATAAGGAGAAGAAATTAAACTTTTCATTGAAGCTCATTACTTCTGCAAGTGATGGTAGAAGATTTATGCAGTGTGATCTTGTGAAAACATTCCATAAGCTATGATTCTCTACCTTTTAGGGCTAGGAGGTCATCAAGATCTTCAAGCTAATGGGTTCTTCTCCTATGTAATAGACTCAACTAGTGATTTACTAGTTTTTTTGGTCTACAAATCATTGGTGTGGGGCTTAAGAGAAGATATATCATTGGAAGAAATGTGATGTGCATTGAAGTGATTTTGTTAACTCTTTTAATAATCATTACATTCCTTTGGAGCTTGTGGAGGTGAAGGAAAATGAGTTTTATTACCTCTATGAGGGTAGTTGGATCATGATCTAGTATGGCTATAAGTTTTCAAAGTTGAGTATGTATGTGTCCCAGATACATATAGATGAGAAGGCTAGAGCTAACTGCTTCATTTGTGATTTTGATGTATCAATCAAGGACCACTTGCTTCCTCCTCATATTTAAACATATAAGGATGCACACATTCATGCATTGGATCTAGAGCATAGTTAGTTGGTGAAGGTAACGTATCATGATAATTCATAAAAGAGGAATTCAATTTGTTTTGGGTGAGTCTAGTAGATCTAACCAAACATGAGGTT
Source organism: Gnetum montanum (assembly GCA_015680685.1). NCBI lineage: Eukaryota > Viridiplantae > Streptophyta > Gnetopsida > Gnetales > Gnetaceae > Gnetum > Gnetum montanum. The sequence continues at coordinate 1,312,717 of MNCI01008800.1, forward strand.
CTAGTTTTAGAGGATAGTAGTAATAGTTATAACACCCCTATCTAAGATAACTCTTACGCTTTGGTATGTTTGTGATTTCAATCCTTGATGTTTTTTTCTTGCTAACCTATATGTATTGTTGTTATCCCTTTTCTTATGTTGAGATTTATTTTTACCTTTTGCTTTATTTTTTAATTCTATGCTCTTTTCATATAATACTATTTTCATAATTTCTATAGTTTAGTATCTTTTTAATATTTTGGATTATCTTTTAAATTAGCACATATGCAATAATCACTTTTTGGAGTTTTAATTAGTAGATATTAGACATTAAATGGGTCATTGACACATGGGGTACTATGGTTTGGTATGCTTGTTTAGATAATTTGTATTATTGATAAAATTACATTTTTATATTTTGTTCTAATTTTCAAGTAGTTACTAGCTTATTCTTTTAGAAGGTCTCAAGTCAACCTTTTGTTAGTTATTCTTTTGAACCTTAAACATTATTATTAGTTGAGCTTAGCTATAACTATTGTCTTGGGATTAGACATAGTGAATAACTTTGCTTATAGGAGATGCTTATTAAGCTAGTGTTGATATGTTAGAAAAATATTTAAAAATATTTTTAGAATTAGAATTTATTTTTAAGTTATTTTCTAGTCCATGAGAATACCTTATGCAATGCTACCAAATCATTACAAGATTATAAATCAAGTAACTTTTCCTTGAGAACAATCTTTTCCCTAGCCTTGCTAACATCTAGGTGATTGAGCTAGAGAAGGAGATTCTATTAGATTGGTCAAGGGATAGCTAGATCTAGATCTACATTAAATTAGATCTATTCTATCAAACAAGATGTTGTGTTCATTCATATTCCTAAATATTATTTCAAATCTTGCTTCTATCTTAGTGTTGATTCACCATTTAACCTAGGATTCACTATTAGGAAGATCAAAGCTATGGAACAACCCCTTACTATAATAATGTTTGTTCCTTATGGGGTAATTTAATGTTTTACTCCTTTGAATTTTGGTTTTATGTTTAATATTCATTCATTTGACTATTTTAGTTTGTTTAGCAACTATCTATCAATCTTCTTGATTTTATAGATTTGTATATTTTAATATTATTTTCTATAATTTAGCTATTTCTAGATTTTTTATCATGCATACCATGTTAGTAAATGTTTTGACAAAAACTGAGATGTGAACTTAGTGGTATAGGTTCTAGCTTACTAATCCTAGGTTGCAAGTTTGATTCTACTAGGTATCACTAAGTTATAAATTTTTATAAATCTTGGGGTGTATCTTTGTTTTAATTAGTTTAGTTTCCAACATGTCCACATTTTGATGAGTTTTGACCACATTTTCCTTTAATTCCAAATTCTATCAATAATTTAGCTATAGAACTAGGATTTTAGTTTATTTTTTTATGTTTTTGACCCTCAAGATGGCTCTGGATGATGTTGGCCTAGGAGGAAAAAATGCATAGTATGTTAGCAAGGATCATACTATGTCCTTACTAGTTCATTAAAATGAGCTTGTGATGAATATTTGAATATATATTTGGATTCCTCACAAAAAATGGAGTGAATTTTGTAAAGTGACCCCTAGCCTCTAGGTAATGGAAATTTGAGAAAATGGATAAAACAACATTTTTAGGACTCCCAAAATGCTCAAAAACTAGAAATTTGTAAATATTAGTGTTTTAGTAGGTATAAGAGCCTAGAATGATACTAAGATGTTTAGATCATCACTTGGAAATATTTTAATATATTTTATAATTTCATCTAAACTTATATTTCAAGCTTTAATCCCTTTGGCACATCAAAACTTTTGGTTTAACAACATTTCTTAACCTATTATCTTAGAACTCTAGTTTAAAATTTTGCCATATTTTGAAAAATGTGAGATTTAGATTCACCAATTTTTATTTGGAAAAAATAAGATTTAGGCTCACTAGCCTTTATTTGAAAGATGTTAGATTTAGACTCAACAAACTTTTGTTTAACAACTGTGAGAATTAGGCTCATGATTCCTTTGATTTGGATTAGTTGGCTTTATTGGACATTTAGATTCATTTCACCACTACCTAGGAGTTGCTTGTTAGAATTGTTATTTATTCATTTTGTAATTAGCTTGATTTGGAAAAAATAGAAATATGTGGGATTTAGAATCATCAAACATTTGATAATGTATGGATTTCCCACTCATCAATTTGGCAATATATGGATTTCAAACTAATCAATATGTGGGTTTTAATTTCATTAATCATTTATTAACATATGGGTTGTATCTTGGACTTGGAAATTTTAGTTGGTGGAACAAAAACCAAAAGATCCAAGTGTTAGAATAGTTTAAACCACAAATACCAAGGGCCTTCAAAAAATAAGATTCAAGGTACCCTAGATAGTCTTGTCGGTGACCTAGAGACTTATAGAATGCAAATGGAAATAGCAAATAGAAACATAAATGTAGACATAGATGAAATCAAAAATGAAGATGAAAAAAATATGTAAATGTAAACAGAAATGAAGTTGTAGTTATAGATCCAAAAATGAAAACAAGTGTAGAAATGGAAACATGAGCTAAAACTTGCACAACATGAACAATAACTTTATAAAAAATAAAGAATTAGGTTCCTAAAGTATAGCTTTGTGTCAAAGGTACTAGAAGTTGCTGGTAGGAGCTTGAAATCCATTGGAGAATGCAAGTTGTATTCTACTGCAACTCCATGATCCAGTTCCTTCCTAGCTCCAATTTCAAAAAACTTTCCATTAGTTTCCACCATGATCTGCAACGTGATTATGAAAATGGGTTTTCACTTTTTGGTGCAGTGATAGCTTTGTGGAAGTCTCTATTGCTAGTGTAGTATGAGTTGCTACCACCAAAGAGTGGAAGTAAGGTTGCAAATGGCTTTTGTGAGTTGCAAAAATGCCAAAATTATTTGTTACGGGTGTAAAGTTTGGAACTGTTGCCAAGGGTTCCAAAAATGCCAACGTTTTGGGAATGCAAAAGTATTCCCCCTTAAAAATGGTATTAACATTTGGTATTTATAAGGTTAGTGTGGGTCTATACACCACTACCATGATTGTTGATAGATTGGTACCAATGTGCAAGTTGCAATAGTCATATACTTTTAGCATAGTTACTATTTATAGTAAGTATGGTATGGACTATAGCCACAAAACCCATCCATTTACTATAAATAGTAAACATACTATTGTAACTACACTAGAACCATTCTTACTAAGTTGGCATTGGTTAACAGTCATCTACTTTTAGTGTAGTTACCATTTCTAGTAAGTTTGGTATCGACTATAATCACAAAATTCATCCGTTTACTATAAATATTAAATAGACTTTTGTGAATACACTGGAACCATCCTTACCATGCTGGCATTGGTGGACTATGCTGAGGTTGTTGGAAAATGTCAAAGGTGGTGGAAAATATGAAAAAATTTAGAAACTGTGGAAATGGTGAAATCCATTAAAAAGTGTAATGCTTAGTGAAGAATGCTATCTACACTAGTTGTTGTTGACTTGGAATGATAATGCTGAATATTTTTGAAAAAATAGAAATTCCAACAATCCCAATGATGTACTTCTACTAGGTCTTGGTAATGACTACGCTAGCTACTAGAAATTCCAACAATCCCAATGATGTACTTCTACTTAGGATATTTCTATAAATTTTTGGTTAATTTTTATGCACTATGTTGGGCTTATGTAGGGACTACGTTGGCTACCATAGTCCTAAATTTTGCCTAGCATAGTCAAGGTGGGATGATCAAAAGTGATGAAAAATTATAGGATTTGTTACTAAACAAGCTCATATAAGGTTTTAGCATTTATTGATAGTAGTTTTAGGTCATTTTTTACAAGTTTTAATCAATTTTTGGACCAATACACTGGGTTATGATAGGGACTACATTGGCCTAATGAAGTCCCAAGTTTCATCTAGCATTGTAAGGGTGGTCATGAAGGAAAATGGTGGAAAATTATGGATTCTATTGTCAAATAACTTCAAATGGTGTTTTATGGGTTTTGAGGTCAATTTAAGTGGTTTTTGGTGGATTTTTCTAATTTTGAGTGGATTATGATAGGCTCAAGTAGGGACTACAGTAGCCCAATGTACTCTCATCTCCCATTAGTGTAGCCAATGTGGTAAGTGTCAAAAACTATGAAAAAAGGTAGGTTTTATGGTCAAATAAGCCTAAATTAGGATTTTAGGGTCTTCTAGAGTCAAGTTGCATGATTCTTGGTATATCTTGCTAATTTTGGATGGACTATGCTAGGCCTTGGGACCAATGTAGTCTAGTATTTGAACATAAAAAATGTGGAAAAAGAGGTTGGGTTTGCCTTAGTTGTTGGTTTCATGGTGTTTGGTTTTTGGGAGGTGGTTTTGAATTGGAGGATGGATTTTCCAAGGCTTTCTAGATGGACTACACTGGCCATTAATGCCTAAGTAATCCTAGCATAGTCACTCCTGGTAGATTACATTTGAGTTGAAAAATAGTGGAATCTTATCTTACTTTTAGTCTGACATGGTTTTGGAGTCTCCAAAAGTGGTTTTATGTTTGGATTTTATTGGTTTAAGGGTTTTCATGTGGACTATGCTAGTCACCTACTGGGACTACACTAGGTTAGCATAGTCCTTGGGTTTCCCTAGTGTAGTCATGAAGAATCCTTTATTTTTATCATAAGTAGATGTGTTTGCCTAAGTTTTGATGTTGCCATAAGCTTTGACTAGGTTTCAGCTCGGTGGGATGGCTATTTGGGATCAATCAGAGGTTGGATGTGTTGGAAGAAATTTTTCCTATCATGAACTATGATAGGCATTAGCTAGGACTACACTAGCCTAGTGTAGTCTCAAATCCAATCTATCGTAGTCTTGGAAAATCATCAATTTTTTACAAAATTTGGTGAGTTAGATTACATTTTAATATTTTAAGGATTAGAAAGGTAAAATACATGTGCTAGTTATCTCAAGGTTTCCATGGATGCTAGTTTTATCATAGTCTAGTTTGGAACTCCAAAAAGCTCAACATAGTCCTAGTTTATTGTGCCATTTTAGGAGCTTCTAGTAGAGCTTCTAGTAGGGCCCACTCAAAATTAGCAAGTTTTTTGTGCCAAAATCTCCACATGCATCAATGTAGTACTTGGTTTCTAATTTTATCTTCAGGTAAAGTGGAGTTGAAAAAGGAAACCAAGGTTTCAATTTGGATGCCTAGGTTTAAGTGGATTTTAGTTGTAAAAACTTGAAAAAAATCATTGTTTTTTCACACTTCTTGCTACTACACATAAGTGAAGATCACACTATCATTTTTATATTTTTGGTTAGACTCTGTCATTTTCCTATTTTTGGCTATAAACTATTATTTTCATATTTTTAGCTATAAATTGTCATTTTCCTATTTTTGGTTGCAATTTGTTATTTTTCTATTTTTAGCTGTAAACTTTCGTTTTCTTATTTTTATTTGTAAATGTTCATTTCTGTATTTTTGATTATTAACTATTATTTTGTAGGCTATGAGGATGTAAACTAAGTTGTAAACAAGCTAAAGATATTTCCAATTTAAGGCCATGGAGGACCATAGGGTTGCCAGTTTTAGGCCTTAGAAGGCCATAGGATTGCTAGTTTTAAGCCTTAGTGGGCCATAAGGTTGCCAGTTTTGGGCTTTAGTGGGCCATAGGATTGCCAGTTTTAGGCCTTACTAGGCCATAGAGTTGCCAATTTTAGGCCTTAGCAAGCCATTGTCCATACATTGTCTAGCAAGTATGGGATGCTGTTGAAAGAGCACATAAGGCTAAAGCCAATAGTGAAACATGATATAATGTTCTAAAGGTAAACAAACAATTGATAAAGGAATGAATAAGAAATTTATCACAAACTTGTTTTTTGATCTTTGAGAGATCAAGGAATCCTTTTGGCATGATTCTATGGTCACCATTTCTCTCATTTAGCATGGAAAGTTGTAGGCATTTTCATTAATTGTACCATGTTGTAGAGTTGGTTTTGTTTGCATTATTGTTATTCTCATTGTTGTTCATCCTAGTTTGAGTGTTGAGAGTTTCCTCTTTAAACTCCACCTCTAAACCTCAGTCAATGTTAACATAGTTAATTGAAGGTACTGACACATTGTCCCCATGAATGAAAATTTTTCCTTCCTCATAGGGCAAGTGAATCTCTTGATATATAGGGTATGAAACTACCCAAAGCTTTGCTAACCATGACCTTCCTAGGATCAAGTTAAAACCAAGTGTCTTTTCAACTACTAGGAAGTTAGCAGATGTAGGAAATTACTCATACCCATGAAATCCAATGGGATGAAACCTTGGACTACTACCCATGAGCCATTAAATGACTTAAGTGTTGAGGTAGAAGTGTTGGCGGCCGTTTGGCACGCGACCGCCAACAAGTGTCCTCGAACAAGATTTAGGTGCTTGTTGGTCTCTAGCAACACCAAGGCCCAGATACTTCCAAATAAACTCAGTAGTTAATGTGAGTATGTGTGTTTGCTGTTGCGGTGTGCAGTTATGAAATATGAAACGATTGCATTGTGTGTAAACTACAAATGACTTATCTTAAAGAGATTTAGCCAACTTTGCCAAGTACTGTGAGTTGTTGAGAGTTCCTATTTTGTTCAACTACCTAGTCTACGCGGTCCTTATAATACCTACTTATAACAAATAAAAGTTTGCAAAAAAATTTGAGCACAACTCTACGAATCTACTTCTAATTTTCCCTAGAGAAAGAGATAGTTTCACAAGAAAACTAGAAATAGAGCAAGGTTCAATGGAAATAGACAGAAAAGAAAGCAAATTTACATAGACCTCAAATATTTAAAAAATGTAAAATGACACGAGTAAAAACTTCACAATAAAGCTATCCCAAATTCAATAACTACGAATTGTTCAAACTCCCAAGGCTCAAATAAGCAATTTCTTCAAGACAATCCTACTATGTTACCAAAAAATTGCTGTGTAAAGTATCACATATGAGACTCCATTTTGGCTAGATAATGGATGTCAACAATTGCATTCAATAGAACCTTCAAAAGAGTTGACAATTTTTGATTGAAATACCATGGAGATTCACTTTTAAAGATAAAATAAAGCTATTATAGTCCCATCAAAATACCAAAGATTTTCTGAACCCTCTTGACTATTGAATCGTTCAACGGCATGACTACAAGCAGAGGCTCCCTTACAACGATCTCAATAGTAGTTCTTATACGTTGCACAATAATAAAATTTACTACTAAAATGCTCTTAAGGATTTTAAACAAAAGCGCTTCTATGGCAAAATTTTAACAGAAATTTTCTATCGGGCAACAAGAACAATAAGAGCAATCTAAAAATCCCAAAATTACTTGCCAAGGATGATACTATCTAAACCACTAGCTAGATAATTTAAACAAAATAAAAAAAAAACATAACTCACAGGACCATGACAAAGAGGCTGAAATCTTTTCTTTAGAAAGTCATCTTACAAGCAATTTTTCACACTTTCTTCTTTACAAATGCTCTTTTCCAAAGACTCAAAGTGTGTCTCCAAGTGAGAGCCCAAGTGCTAGCTAGCAGCCTTCCAAAGTGTGATGTGAGACCTCTCGAGTGTTCTTCCCTTCCTACCCTTGAAGCCCTTTTATAGGGTCTCATAGGTAGTTAGGTAAGTTACAAAAATTTTGGATGGTTATAACCACCATAGAGAAAAAAAGCTATAGTTGACAAGTGTCCTATTTAGTTGTCAAGTGTCTTCATTTAGTTGTCAAGTGGTCACCATGGAGATAAAAAAGTTGTAGTTGACAAGTGTCCCATTTAGTTGACAAGTGGCCCATTTAGTTGACAAGTGGCCATTACGGAGATAAACAGGTTGTAGTTGACAAGTGGCCTTTGTATAAAAGCTATGGTGGCCAAGTATCCTATTGTTGAATAAACATCTCATGCATATATTTTAATTTTTTTTAATTATTATTTTGATCCTAATAGTAATAGTAATGATGGAATTGAGGCATACATGGATGGATAAATATATACGTATGTAGGTACAACCAAATGCATAAGTGGAGTGGCACTCTCGTGTTTTCAACCAAAGTGAGTGTCATGTTACATAGATAGTATATAATTTAATTATAGTTTAATCATGTAGATAGTATATAGTTTATAGTGTCAACACATAGCATTGCTTACCGTTATGTAGTTTGTGTTGTGGTCATCACAGTCCAGGTTCAGCATGAAGACGCCATTGGTGAGTCCAGGTTCCTGCTTTTTCTTTTTTGCTACCACAGTCTTGCTTTGGCAAACTTTTTGGTGGCCAAATCTCTTGTTGGTTCTAGATTTTAATCATTTTTGCAACAAGACTTGGGATGTCCTGATAACCCTTGATGGAAACTTCTTGAGCAAGAAATGGGGAATTCTCCATAGAATGAGGTTCCATTATTATTGTAACTTGCTTGCTGCCGCCGTAGTGAAAAATTTGCTTCTGTGGATAGATCCACCACCAAATCTGAAGAAATACTAGCAAGCACATCCTCGTGAGGCCACACACCAGCAAATGGATCAACCCTAACCCTAGCAGAAATGATTGGCCACGGAGTGTCATTCTACCAAGTTCTTGGTCTTTCACCTCCAGCGCCACCCGCAACATCTTTCCAGCCGCCACACCAATCTTGAACTCTATTGACACTGATGCAGGGAGAGGATCGCGCCGTCGGTTGAGAATGATAGGTGCTATTGATCTATTTGGAAAAATGTTGGCATCATGCAGACTTCTTGTCAGAACCCTCACGACATCGTAGCGTATATTTGGATTGAACACAACGATTCAACACATGAACATCATTTTTTCTTCCGATTTTAAGCACAGCAAATCCTTGTTTTTGCTCTACTCCTCCTGATCTTTTCTTTGTTTTGCTTTGTTCTGCACAATAGTTTTCTTCTAGTGGTGGTTTTGCGTAGGGTTTCAGTGGTTTCTATCCCACCGTTCATATTTTTAACTTCCTGCCAACATTCACAAGGCTTTCCTATTGAAGGGAAAATGAACATTGAGATCCATGAGATTTAGCCAATAGTTCCAGGATAGGATGAAGCTTTTGTTCATTTCCTACACCCTCCACAGTAATTACATGCATTTCCTCTATAGAGTAAAATGGAGCCAAACATGCATTGACAACTCGATGTATTAATTTTTGTTTCTCTGGATCATAATGAGACACAAGAACAGTGCTTGCTCCACAACCACCTTCTCCACAGCCAAGTTTTGTACCAGTGAGTCCTAAACTTGAAGCTTTGCTAAAAAATGAATGACTGGAAGACCCACTCTTGTTCCATCGTGTCAATTTCATAAGATGACATCCTTTCATAAGGAGTCACTACAGACTTGTAGGAATCAGGAATATCAAGATGTACCTTTTCAGACACCCAAAGATCACCCAAAGATAGAATTTGAAAAGGAAACTCAATGTCAATGATTTCCTGAACTCAACCATGCCACCAGGAGCATTATTTTTTATCAAAACATCTTGTTGCAGCACCTTGAAAGCATTCTTAAAAGTATCAAATGTCCATGGCTTCCCAATAAGAAACTCTCATGTCTTTGTTGTAGATAAAGTAACTAGGGCTACCCCACCATAAGCTAGAGAAATATCTAGAATTGACGCACCATTTGCTTTTGACTCCAGATAAACTCTCATGCCAGCATTCACAATTGCAATGTCATCATCCCTTCGATGAGCTTGTTTAAATTCCTTCACACATTCATGCTTTCTGGTAAATGGTAGAAATAATTTCTCCTTTGTTTAAATCAACCTATTCCATGAAATGGCCAAAATGGGCCAAAATTTCTGCCCCCTTTAAAAGGCTTAAAGAAATTTATGCAAGCCCCATTTTAAAACTAAACTGTACTTGAAGCTTTTATTGAACTTTTTTCAACTAAAAAGATAAATCTTTTTGGAGGAAATTTCCATCAAACATAAGGTTTAGTGGTATAAAAACCTCATTCCTAAAAAAAACAACAAACTGTACATTATCAAGTCCTTTATTCATGGACTATTCTTGAGATGGAAAGAGAATGTTGAGGATTACTCTAGTAGGAATTCTCATATCTCTAACCCTCTCATAAGCAATCTCTCTATTATTTTTTGGCTTGCTGGAGCTTTTAACTTGATCTTCTTGAGCTTTTTCTTCAGCAATCCTCTCATCTTCTTTCTCAAAAGAATTCTCATTTTCTTGGAGTGTACAAATTTTGTTTTCAACACCTCCTTTTTCAACCATCTTAATTTTTACATTTGAAGTAATGTTATCAATCACAAAAGGTTCACTATAGATGTATATCTGATTTGGTTCTCCTTTCCAAGGTAGCCACATATGAGAATAATCTGTTGATATGTAACTTGAGAAATTCTTACTCCAACTTCTACTCAATAAGAGACTATGTGAATCTGGTATATCTGCCACTTGAATGGTTACTCTACTTCTGATGCAGGGTTCAGAAGCAATTTCCAATAGAACATTTGGTAATTGACCCACAATCTTCACTCTACTTTTATCCACTTGAACAATCTTTTTATTTTATTTTTCAGGAATCAAACCGAGTTTCTTACATATAGAAAATGACATTATAGTAGACGTAGCTCCAAAATCAACCAAACAATTGTGTAAGTATTTATCCTTTAATTTCATTGTCAAAAGGAAAGGAGGAGCTTCCTTATCATATGAAGTCTTTAATTTTTCATCATTGTTAGACACATAACTTAACTCTGATTCTCTAACTCTCCTTTTATCTTTAAAGAACTCTAAAGCCTTTCTTTATTCATTTCCTATTTGAAGCAACTGATAAAAGCTAATATTGGCCTTGACGTGTTTAAGGTCTTCAATCAAATCATACTCTCCATCACCAATAAAGCTTGATCTCTTTATCCATTTATTAAAAGACTGATTTGGAGTGTTTTGCTCTACTTGATTGTCTTTACCTTTATTCTTATCTCTTCTATTTGGCTCAAAACCTTTTCTCTTAATAGATGGATCTGTAATAACATTTGGGGGTCTAGAAGTAGTTAATTTTTCTTTTGATTAGAGACTATATCCATTTTCCTCATTGTTATTACATTCCTCATCTGAAGACATATCTTCTTCGGAACTTGATAGAGAAGAAGTATCGCTAGATCCGCTGCTAGAAGATTTACTTGCATAATGAACACTAGATAACTCATTATCAGATTCGATATCAAGAAAGTTGGACATAATAAGGTCACTTTCATCCTCATATTTTGCTAACTTAGTGTCTTGATGTTTATGCTTTCTATTTTTCCTTTCTTTCTTAATATTAACTCTTACCAAGGCTTTTTCAAGCTTCACTATTTTGTTAGACATATCTCTCATTGATTGTCCTTTTCCAGATTCTACTCTTTCATGTTCTTTCTCAATATTAACATGAGATGAACCTGGTAAAGCTTTAAATTGAGCAAAATCTTGCATAGGAATCATAACTCTTTCTTCTCTTTTTTGAATTGCAATATTTTCTTCCGGATTCAAGTTCAACTATTTTTCTAACTGTATAGCTTCACTAAAGTAGTCATTTAGCGTAGTTAAGTTTGGAGTTCTCCTTAACCAAATTAAAATGTTGGGGTTGACAACCTTAAGATAAGTTTCTTTAAGCATTTCTTTAGATGGTCTATATTGTCTTTGAAAGAGTCCATAAATTTTTTGAAACTTGATGTTAAAATCTCTAATTGACTCTTTAACTTCTTGCTTAGCTTGTATCAGCTCACAGTATAGTTGTTGTTGATCTAATTGATTACCAAACTGGGCTAAGAAAATATTCTTCATGTCATCCCAACTTGTAATACTATTACTTGGTAAGTTCGAATACCAAATCTGAGCCATATCCTTTAGATTTGATACAAACAACCTACAAGCTTGATCTTGATGTTGAATATTTGCATCAGCTAAAGCTAACTCAAACATGTGAATATATTCTTTAGCTAAATAAGATTTTCTAGGAATGAAAGGCTTAGCCAAATATTTGTAAACTACATGATGAGACGCGACATGCATTGGGCCACGATATCGCATCCCATGCGATATCGTGTACGCGATATCGCGTCTTCCCCTGCGATATCGCGTACGCGATATCGCATCCCGCCACCATATCTATAAATAAGCGGCAGCACTTCCTTCATTTCCCAATCCTGGCTAGAAGTAGCGAAGCTCTGGCAGATTGATCACTCCAGAGTTAGAATTTTTCCCTTGTGCCCGTAGTAGGAGTCCTAGAGTGAACGGCTCTTTATTCGAGCAACTTGTAACCTAACCCCAAGTTGTGTACGGTAATAAATATGAACTTGATTGGATAAACCTTGTAGTACATGGTTTTATTGTTGTTTATTTACTGCTTTCCTAGTGCGCACAAGTACGACTTGATTACGAGCGTCTACGGACGTGTACGGCTAGTCAAGGAATCGGCTGCTCGTCGCAACACATGAGTACGGCATGATTACGAGCATTGGCTGCTTGGTAACCCAGTAGCGTATTCCAGGATTCTATGCTTGGTAATCCCAGTGGTAGTCCAGTGTGTATGGCTAGTCAAGGAATCAGCTACTCATTGCTAGGCTAGAACGTGTGATAAGTATGACTTAGTTACGAGCACCCACGGGTGTGTACGGCTAGCTAAGGAATCGACTGCTTATCACACTTAAGCTAAATAGGTGCCTCAGTTTGACACTTCGAGCACTTGCGTTACGTGTGGTGATCCCAGTAACGATTAGTGTTTGGTAAACCACAGTTGCATAGTTCAGGGTGTGTCCGGTAAGTGGGAACGGATGCTGACGCTAGTTAATTTAGAGTTAGGACATTAGTTAGAGTTAGTTAGTTTCTCAACCCTTTCCCCTGATAGCATAGAAGATAAACTAAAAAATACCAAGAAAAATCACATACCTCAAACTTGCTTAACCATACACTGTGACACTTACAAGCAAGCCTGGGAAGACAAAGAATGATTAACCCCAAGTGTTTCTTGTGGTGTTAAGGCATTTAGTCTGCGGAGTTCGACCGGATCGCACGTGCACGCTCGTATTCGTATGGTTGAGTGTAGGGGTACCTCGCCACTCATCATTGGCGCCGTTGCCGGGGACTAAGTGTTTGTACGCCAATTAAACATAAGGGATATCACTCACATCGTTGTGAGCTTAAAAATGAACCTTAGGGTTAATCAGTTAATCAAGAACATTAAATAATGGTGAAAGTTAGCACACCATTCGAAATGGCTTCTTCTCATGCAATCAACTCACCTAAGGACAATACAAGAGAAAGTCAGGATCATACGCATAACCGAAGTAAACCATGTCCTCAACAATCCAAAGTCACATATACTTATCCCGATGAGTATGTGCTGGATTTTACCTTTGTTTTCCATCAAGATGAGCAACTGCGGTGGAGAGACATGCAAGGTAACATCGTGTTACCCCTAGATCG